>JAYKKM010000103.1:640000-760000 GCA_035772405.1 Chrysogorgia sp. JL179-B06 | reverse complement strand
GCTATACCATTAGTCAAGCTAATTACCTTCTATAATAATTGGTGAAGAATTCGTGCTGCGGATTACTATGCAGAAAACCAACCAATGCAAGTTGATAAACAACAACCACCTCCTAGTCCTACTCGTCATTGGGTACTCTGCTTCGAGTGTCCACAGTGCACTGTTAGTGCACCAAGAACACGGCCATCAGTGTCCCAACCCGATCGCGACGATCACGAATCCACCCGCATCTAACCAAGCACCACCAACGACCCCTAAAGTTGAACTACCGATAAACCATCCAAATTGAAACGACTACCGTCCGAACCCTCACCAACCAACCTGCGACCAGAACGCGCTGCCAGCTGGAGCCGAACTGATGACCGACGCCATCCAAGGCAATCCATATTATTTTTGATTTGTTTTTCCTTCGAACTGTGAGTGAACTTAATACTTATTAGCTGAACTTATTGTCAATATACATATATGAAGTATTTTGCTTGTGTTAATACCAATTCGGGTGTATAAATGTGGATAGAACCTCCATTTAAGATATTGTTTATTTGATGAGTGCGTATGAGAACGCACTGTCAAACCATGGTCCCATAGCTACATGTACTAGGAATCAAGTTAATCCCACACCTAGAGATAAAAACGTTTGGTGCACTCGGACGTGTACAATTTCGAGTAAGAAAGTTCCCTCTCCTCCTCCTTCTAGTTCTTTTTCTTCAATTCTGTCTTTACTGGAATAAACCGAATTTCCTTAACTTCCTTCTGACCAAGAAATGGACGGACACTACGCTAACATACCAGCCGAGTTACTCGACCTTCTTGATAATATGACTACACAACTTAACCATGTTCAGGAGCAAGTAACCACTATAGGTACCACATCAGGCGGTGTTGAACCACCATTGTTTTCTGGCGCTCCTTCGGAAGATGTCGATGAATGGCTCGAACGCTTTACGGATACGCACGCCGACGATACGAATGCCGACCAGCAAGGCGAAGTATTTTTAACATAGAGTTCATTTTTTGCAATATTCAAACACGCGCTCTGGAATCTGGATGATATAAAAAATATACATATTTATTCTACCAGAGAATCGCGTAATCTATTACGTCATGAAGGTGTCACGTGTTTGTTGTACTAAACAGATTGCTTCGCAGCTATGTCCTCAGCTAACCATAAATAAAGTCGCGCACATTTCCAAACAGATTGAAAGTTGTCACTAAAGATTACCATTATTGTATGATTAAATAGTTGCACCAAATTTGCGCAGCAAAAGGCACGTGAAGGGTTATTAAAGTAATTAAACATGATCGTTTATTTTGTTGGCTACGTCAACGTGCGTCGAACAAATTATGTGTCTGGTATGTTCTCTATATTAATCCAGATAATATCATGTGGCACTGGTACATAACGTTTTATCTTATAATGGCAAACCGACGAAGCCGTGTCTCGTATGTTCTGGACTATCCGAGAAGGGTCAGTGTACTAAACATTACCTTTCAAATTATATCACGATTCACCAACGACTTATTCGTCATTATTTATGTGCATTTATATATAATTAAGAACAACGTGCCTATTGACCAATCAACTATCAAGCGGTGCCCTCAGAAGCGCCGCTTGCCTTCAGTGAAAATTCGACGAATTGGAAACTTCCAACCCATTTTAGCGCATGCGCAATTGTTGATTTTGAGCTCTGAATAATCTAGCAACAGCATGACTATTGATCGAGCAGTGCCCAATATTACAGATAAGCCGTTTATAATCCACTTGATACCCGGCAGAGGAAACACAAACGCAGAGAAGACACGGCATTTTATAATCTAGTTTACGTTGATTAAAGATAAATTTAAATCGCTTTAGAAATGTTTTAGAAATGTTACATGACCGTACGCCACTGATTATATCACAGTCAATGTAAATAAAGTTGATTGTGAAGATCCATCTAGCGGATGGATACGTATAGCCATCTACAGCGTTTTTATACTGTAGAACGAGGCAAACAACATATTATATCACAGCCAATGTGAATAAAGTTGATTGTGAAGATATGGCTATGGGGTTTTACCGTAGAACGAGGCAACAACATTATATCACAGTCAATGTGAATAAAGTTGATTTTGTCATTCAGCGATTTCAAGCGATCTACACTTATTGAGTGGACTTAATCACATTTAACAGCTATTTCAAGCTATACAGAGATTGCTTGGGGAGGGCAACAATGCACATTTACGCACATATATTGAGTGGATTTAAATCGCATTTAACTTAATTGTCATTCAGCGATTTCAAGCGATATAGAGATTGGGGTTTTTAAAAAACGAAGCAACACTGCACATTTGCACATATATTGAGCGGATTTAGTCACATGCATTTAAATTAATTGTGGTCATTCTTCGCTTTCAAGCGATACATTGATTCGGGTTTTTAATAAACGAAGGAACACTCTTTGTACACACATTATTGATTGGATTGAATGGTATCTTACGAGTCGTTTAGGGATCGTCATGAATCGAACGACCCGTACGGGTCGACGGGTCGTTGTTGTAGGCCTCAGTGCGGGCACTACGATGACATTGGGAGCAGCTGGTGGTAAATTGATAGTAACCTAATACATTATTCACGAATCGAACACGTTTGTTTACGAGCTGTAACTAAGCTGATTTATGGACTCTTTACCATTCGTAACGACCTGTGAAGCCGTACTACTTAACAACATGCTAACCATTCGCGATGACCTGCAAAGGCGTATGAGTTATTGACTTCTTGACCATTCGTGACGACCTGTAAAGCCGTATAACTTTACGACTTGTTAACCATTCGTGTCCATTCGTAGAATGCGCTAGTATTGGACATAGTTGGGCAAAAAGAACGCCAACGTGAGGAGGTACGTGACTTCGGTTGTTGGTCGGACGTTCAAGAAAATATGGACAGGCATCAGCATCTATATATAAGGCCAATCATTTGCACATCATGTATCAGTCGCAATCTAACTACAAAGCAGAAATGACGTCCACAATTGTCTCCGAGTTAAACCCGAAGCGAAATCTGATTACGGGACCGCAGTGGTTCGGACAATGTAAGAAAATAGAAGTTCTAGATTCTTACATGAGTTACTTCGATTCAGAAAAGAATTCGGTGGTTCTATTTTTGCATGGCAACGCAACATCCTCTTATCTCAGGCGGAACATTATTCCTCATTTGCAATCACAAGCCCGCTGTATTGCGCTCGATCTCATTGGCATGGGCGAATCAGGAAAATCGGGTAACAAGTCCTACAGGTTGGTAGATCACTACAAGTACTTCTCTGCCTGGTTAGAGTTGCTGGATCTACCAGAGAAGGTGGTGATTGTGTGCCACGACTGGGGGTCAGCGTTAGCATTTCACTGGTGTTACTTGAATAGTGAGCGCGTAAAGGCACTGGTGCATATGGAAAGCGTTGTGGATGTCATAACAACATGGAAAGACTGGCCAGATATCGATGCCGATATGAAAATAATAAAGTCGGACGCAGGCGAAGAGATGGTAATGAAAAACAACTTTTTCTTAGAAACAGTGCTACCGAACAATATCACGAGAAAGTTGGAACCAGAAGAAATGGAAGCCTATCTGGAGCCTTACAAGGAAGGGGGTGAATGCCGTCGACCCATCCTGACATGGGCTCGGGAAATTCCACTCGTCAATGGCGGTCCAGAGGATGTCCTTAAAATTATTACAGATTTCAACAAATACCTCAAGTCCAGTGTTAATCTTCCAAAATTGTTCTTCGAGGCAGATCCTGGTTTCTTTACCAATGCCATAAGAGAAGGTGCTCTGAAGTGGCCAAATACTTCCGTTGTTAAAATTAAAGGGATGCACTTCCCTCAAGAAGACTCAGCTGATGAAATTGGCAAAGCAATCAAGTCCTTCATTGGAAATTTGAACAATGCTTGAATATATAGTTTCAATGACACTTCAAACTATGTTATTTTTACTAGTAATTAAAGGACCCTGAATTTTCTTAGCTAAAAACAGGATACATGACATTGTTTGATAATTTAAATTATTTACATTATTTATGATTATTTATATGTGTTGCTTGACTGCAAATTGTATTTTGTTAATCCTTGCTGTGATGCATTACTGTATTTTATATTGATATTTTCCCAAATAAATTTTTAAATGATTACTTATCGACTAATTGTTAGTATATATGTTGCCTATAGGAGTCTATTGAAACCCTAACACTGACTTTTAATCTAAGAGTATAGTCTGCGTAGCGACTCGCGAAGAGAGGGGGGGGGGGGGGGGTAGGGTAGGGTAGAAGAGCGAGAACGCGAGAGTCTTAGCCTTAGTTATAATTAAAGATGAAAATTCGATTATTTACCTACACAGATACGGGATGGGGCGACGGAAGCGCATTTAAATGTCGGTAGTTGACTACTATTATTTTTACTATGTCCAAAAAACTACCTATACGCAGCATTCCTACTTTTTTACGCGAACTAAAACTAAAGGACTGCATTTAACTCTTTCTTCTCCGGATGAAAAATTTCCAAAATTAAACCACCTCTTTGTTCAATTGATATCTCTGGTTAACTGTTGCGAAAGCTACACATTTTCAAACCAGCTTTTACCAATGCTTTTAAATTTCTCGAACAAGACACATTATGTTAATATATTTATATTGCACGCCCGCGTAGCATCATGAAAATTCAAAATGCCACCAATCGCGAGTTTTTTATGAAATCAAATCAAACTTGGCGTGTGAGAGTGGCGTGGCGCTTGTCGATTTTCAATTTATCATGTGCCTGGCGCTTGTCTATTTTTCAATTTATAATCTTGCCTTACCGTGTGCTGTGTTTTTCGATTCACGACTTCATCAGTCTTGTATGACCCATTTTGTCTGGGCCGGACATAAAAGAGTTAAAGTCGCGGTGTTATCTTATGAGTCCTATCATCCGGATATAGAACTCATTTTAATCGGAGTGATAGCGGTATTGTTCAGTCTATTCATCTCGATCGTCTGAGCATTTTCAAACGACTCAGATAATTATATGAGTACCAGGTTGAGGAAAGTGTATTGAGGAAAGCGTTGTTGAGGAAAGCGTATCTATAATTAGGTTGTTTATGTCAGTCAACCACTATAGGTTTACGCAACGTTAGGTTCCTATGAGTCACAGGAATCCCATGTTCCTATGACGCATAGGAAAAGGGTGTATAAGATTAATTTCGTGGTTAGATAGTTACCGCAATGACATAGGTCGTTTGAACCAATTTGGCATAGTCATCGATATAGAAATCGGTTGTAGTAAATAGGAAACGGAACACTGTTGTGGTAAATGTAGTGACGTTGTAAATATATAGGTATATCAGTGCATGTATTTCCGTTAGTAGATTATAAGGAAGAAGATTGCGAGAGATAGAGAGAGAGCGAACGAGTGTTAGATCGTGAACGATGTCGATGTAACATGAATTGTTGAATTAAAAGTAGAAGAAAGAAAGATACAGTTCCTTGTTTGTGTATGAGAACCAGCGTGAGAAGATTCTCCTTAACGCAGTGGAGAAATTCAGACATTCAGGAACAAACTGATCTTTCATTTTTTAAAGTAGCGTCGAAATAGATACTATTACACTGCATATACTTTCGATTGAAGGCAGTTTTTTTGTAAGAGTCGAAGACACGTTTGATTAAATATATAGAACAACTGAAAATAGGCTGATGCGATATATCGATATTTTCGAGAAATATCGATATTCGATTCGATTTTTCGCATATCGAAAATATCGAAAGTTTCAACTTGACTACTTCATCTCTCTTTTTCGGCAATTAGTTTCGGTAAAGTTGAGAAAACACGTGTATGACGGCATTTGCGAATTTAAAAGCGAGTAGCGCGGTTGTAAACACAATAAGTCATGTGATTCATATAACTATAATTTTAGCAACACCACCCACCATGGGGATTAACATAAGTGGCGGTTGAGCGCTTGAAAACAATAACTGATGACTCAGTTCATGTAAATGATTTTCCTCTCCTTTCGCAGTACCTGTCCGACGATACCTGGCGATTCCAGCAAGCAGCGCTCCGACTGAACGTTACTATTCAGCAAAGCCGGACAAATAGTAACGGCAAAGCGAGTCCAGCTTAAGCCGAACAATGCGAACATGTTAGTGTTTCTTGCCGAAAATTTATGAACAAACGTGCGAAATCGTTTATGCTTTAAGCTTGCAAAATACATCTTTAACGTCAATACATTTTTGTAAATAAATCTTTTAACGCTTTGGACTATTTTGCGAATTTGTTTTTTACACGCGCGTATGCCGCATCACAAACAGCAACTAAGTTAAGTTTTCTAATTTGCATAATTACTTGGGCTACCCTGTGGGGGTAGCACCAAGTCTTAAAATGGGCTGCACTTCTGTATTTTTATTATTTTTATTTTTATTTTTCTGGTCAACAAAATGCAACTAATTCCCATCTATCAAACTGACGTGAATCTTATTTCGTTGTTCTTTATTCTCATGACGTCATGACTGTTTCAGTGATGGAAACGAGCGCTGACCTTATATTCATCCACGCTTCTTTGGTCGCCATTGCCATTGATCAACTTCAAGACTCTAGCAAATTTGTGATAAGATTGATAAGGAATGTGGCTGGCAAGTATATTAATAATAAACATGCTCACACTACTTACAATCGCAGACACCGATAGCGGTAGACCTACACTAAAAGTAAAAGATGAGCGATTTCGAAACAGGTTGTTCCGGGTCCATGACAGTGATAAGGCCGCTAAAGAATAAGTGAAATTCAATGTTTAATGCTAAAACATCAGTTGTTAATTATTACAGAACCTAATTTATCGTTCCACAGTTAAGATAATGTATAATATACTCTTACGTTTCGTTATACTTTTTCGTTTTGCCCCTCTCGTCAAGCCTGATAACTGCTTATTCAGCTATTAACTTTTTTTGATAGATCTGAACGAAGAAACAATAATTGGCTGGAAATCTACGAATAAAGGAGCCACTTTTTCTGGTGACAATGTTGTCTACAAATTAGTAATAGTGTTAAACGCTTCAATTCTCTTGTTCATGAGCTTAATATAGCGGCAATGCTTCCCTCATTCGCTATTAATATATTGTCAATTAGACCAGTGACTACCGCGCTTTGTTAAATCTACAAATATTCTTTAAATGAAAGTATCCCATATGTTTACACAGAGATTATAATATAGGGTCGATTTCTTAACTTTAGTGGATTTATTCACGAAAGTATTGTGACATTTGTTAATGAATGCTAATTCTCGTAACTTCTGCCTGATCGTATAACATGCACCAGGATATGAATTTTTTTTCTTAAAATAAGAATCACGATTTTGCTGTGTATAATTTTAGCAACACCACCCACCATGGGGATTAACATAAGCGGCGGTTGAGCGCTTGAAAACAATAACTGATGACTCAGTCCATGCACATTTTTTTCCTCTCCTTTCGCAGTACATGTCCGACGATATCTGGCGATTCCAGCAAGCGGCAGCGCTCCGACTGAAAGTTACTATTCAGCAAAGCCGGACAAATAGTAACGGCAAAGCGAGTCCAGCTTAGCCGAACAAGGCGAACATGTTAGTGTTTCTTGCCGAACATTTATGAACAAACGTGCTAAATCGTTTATGCTTTAAGCTTGTAAATAAATCTTTTAACGTTAATAAATTGTTGTAAATAAATCTTTTAACGTTTTGACTATTTTGCGACTTTGTTTTTTACACGCGTTATTTTCTTTTCGATATCGATATTCGATATTTTTTCAATATCGCATCAGCCTAACTGAAAATTACACACAGTATCAACATAAAGTTGGCATGGGGACACCTGCCCCTATAGTAAAGCTAATTCCTGGTGTTGCGTTCATGCATATATATTGCATGATGAATTTACGTAATTAGTGGTATTAATAAGATTAGGTGTTGAAACGTCGCATGGGGCTGTTTTGATATATGAACAGGGTTGAGTCGGTTAACCGGGCTGAGGTGTGTCACGAAAATCTTTCCTCAACTCAAAAAGATAACACTCTTCCTACAACCAAACTAAGCCAGTTCTGCTTTGAAATATCATTTTGGGTGTCTGCAGTTGCCGTGATAAGAGAATCAACATGGCTATAATCGGGCTAGCCCGGTTCATATAAACAGCCCCTTTGGCGTTGTAAATGACGTTTACGTTGTTCCTTTCACGAATAGCCTACGTAGCAGACGGTTGTCCGCGTCCCGTATATAACCCCTCCCCCCAAACAACCGTCTGCTACGCAGGCTATTTCATGACGCAAGCAAGGTGTGCACGTAATATTGAAAACTAGACATGTTTTTCATCATTAAAGAGTTCTCGATCTGAATTGTCCATGTCTAGTCTTCCATTCCGAAGCAGTGGCGTCAAGTGCGCTAAGTCTAACGCGTATAATATATACTAGAAATAGTCGGCCATTATATTTACTCGATTTCAATTCTGAAAACAGATTTGGAGTTATAGAGTCTAAATAGATAACATACGTGTCTATTATATTACGAGAACATGCATACCCTTCGTAAAAACGGTTTATGTATTTAGAAATTACTCGGCAATCAGGCGGCCGCTTCATCGTATATTATTTTGAACCAGTGGCGTGAGGTGACAGGAATTGTTACCAGTTGCAGGATAGCACCAAGGGGGTTTCTGGGCATGCCCCCCAGAATTTCGAAAGCTCCAGAAGTGCATTTCCAGCAATTTCAGGAACGAGTTTTCCAAAATATTTATCTTATGAGCGTATTATTCATATCTTTTTTAGGATAAACATGTTAATTCACTGGTTCACATGAGTCAAGATGAAAAGTAGATATTTTTCTTCAACCAGTTAAAAATAACGTAGAAAGACTGCCTAGAACACTATCAGAGAATTAACGAATAGTTTATAATATTGGTGATTCCTGATAACAGTATATATATATATATATATATATAACGCTCGCTACCATTGTGGCAGTTTGAGCGCTCTGGCCCCACGCGCACTTCACGCTATCTGGATGTTCTGATCGCCTGTGCTATCCCACAAGCGGTTGTCAATGACGATCGTAAGTGCATAATAGTCCAGCCAGACTCATGCAGATTGTTCCAAGCTACACTGATGAGCTGTGGTATAGCGAAACACGTGTCTGTAGATTGAACTATATATATATATATATATATATATATAAATGTCAATTCTTTTTTTACGGCAAACCTAATACTATAGTCAAGTATCAAAATTTAAAACGAAGTCTACTTGGACACCTCCAGTTTTTGAACCAGCATTGGATTTATTCTTTTCGGAACTGGAGAAGAGACTTCTTTCCATAGACGAGAGAGGTCGCAATTACAGCAATTTGACTTCGTCGGAAAGGACTGCTCTTCGTGATCTTAAGAGTTATAAAGATATTGTAATTAAACAGGCAGACAAAGGTTCTGCGGTTGTTGTTATGAATCTTTCGGACTATAAAGAGGAAGCATATAGACAACTAAGTGATTCTGCCGTATATGAGAGTATTCCATCCGACCCAAGCTGTAATGTGACTTCCCTTATCTGTGGTAAACTTGAGATTTGGCGAGATGCCAAGTATATTGATGATACTTGCTTCCAGTATCTCCAGGATAATAAATCCAACTTAGGTAAATTTTATTTGCTTCCTAAGATACATAAGAATTCCACCAAGCCTCCTGGTAGGCCTATAGTGTCAAATTGCGGTATGCCTCCAGAAAAAATGTCCGAATTTTTGGATTTTCATTTGCAACCTCTTGTCAAGAATATTCCCTCGTATATTAGAGACACTACTGATTTTATTTGTAAATTGCGGAACGTGGGGAATATTCCTGAACAAGCCATTTTAGTTACTATCGATGTTGTAGGCTTGTATTCGCATATACTGTACCTCATTCGGAGGGATTGGAGGCAGTCAGTAAATTTCTTGAGAGGAGAGACGAGTCTGATATACCGACATCTGAATTGGTAGATATGGCCCGTATTATTTTGGAGAGTAATTATTTTGAATTTGATGAAAGATATACCATCAGAAACTAGGTACAGCCATGGTACAAAATTTGCACCGGCGTATGCCAACATTTTTATGGCGGAATTGGAAAGACGTTTTCTTGAAACAGTGCATTTTAAACCATGGCTTTGGTGGCGTCTTTAGATGATGTTTTTATAATTTGGGTCCATGATCGAGATCTTTTAGAAGAATTTCTTTCTCGTCTTAATTCCTTTCATGAAACAATTAAGTTTACATGGGATATTTCCGATTTGTCATTACCTTATTTAGATGTATTGGTGAGTTTTTCTGAAGGAAAAGTTACTACAGATTTGTATTGTAAACCGACAGACACTCACCAGTACCTTGATAAAAAGTCATGTCATCCCAGTTATGTTAAACGGGCTATACCTTTTAGTCAAGCTCTACGGATGAGGCGTATATGCGAAGATGATAAATGTTTCGATGAAAGATCGAGAGAGATGAAGTCTTGGTTTCTTAAGAAGGGCGGCTATGATAATAAATCTTTGGAGACGGAAATAGCTAGGGCCAGACGTATTCCTCGTACAGAGGCTCTTTTGCCTAAAGCTCGTAATGCCAGTATCGGTAAAAGACGGCCCCTGATTTTAGATTTTCATCCATCTCTTTCTGGAGCTTCCAAAATTATTAATGAACTTTACCCCATACTTTCTAATAGTTCTAATACCCGTGGGAGTTTTACGTCTGCGCCTTTTGTTTCTTTTCGCAGACCTAAAAACCTTAAGGATGTCTTGGTTCGGGACCCAGAGGTATGTGACCTTGTGGTAAATCCAGGTGTCAGATTTGTAAATTTGTCTCGGGCTCTGACACCTTTCACGATTCGGACTGTAAGAATACTTTCTATATAAATTATAATTTCGATTGTGACTCTTCTGGGGTTGTTTATCTCTTGACATGTATGAAGTGCACTAAGTTATATGTAGGAAGCACTATTACTTCATTTCGCAAGAGATTTAACAACCACAAAAGTAGTCTCAATCGGTATGGTAAGGGTCAACGAGATATAACAGCCGAACATTTGTATACGCTCACTTTTTTACGGATGTCCATCAGGGTCTTTCTGATGTATCTGTCAATATTATAGATAGGACAGATGTCAATAATCCAACAGATCGAGAAGCATTTTGGATTTACAAATTGAATACTTTTATTCCCAATGGACTTAATTTACGCGATTTTATTTGATTTAATTTATGTATATATTTTGAATACTCATTAGTTTTTATGTATAAAAGTTCTGGCTCGCACATGTTTATGTGAGCGTTCTGAAGAAGGGGCTGCGCCCCGAAACGTTAATGAAATAAAGATTTTTAAATGTTCCTACTGTTAGACTTGTTAATATTCTGGAACTTTGACGAAGATATATATATATATATATATATATATATATATATATATATACGAAAGTATACAATGTGCCCTACCGGCTATCACCATATGGCTTTATGGTAACTGTGGACTTGGGACCCACTATGTATATACCCACTATGTATATATATGTATATATATGGACCCACTATGTATATATATATATATATATATATATATATATATATATATATATATATATATATATATATATATATATATATATATATATATATACTAAAAAACGTTTAAAAACAACGTTATAAAACTTTATTAAGACGTTTCGACCAAATAACTTCGGTCTTCGTCGGTTATAAATAAAAGGTTAAAAATTAAGCTATTTAAATATGATTAAAGATATGTAAATGACTAGAGAAGTGCCTTGTAACATTAGGAATGTCAATATGGTCATTGCCAGAATTGGAATCCTTTTGGGAATACCACGCCTCAAGGAATAAACGTTCATGGTAATTTCTTTCTTTGTGAATAATAAACGTTCATGGTAATTTCTTTCTCAACAGAGCAGAAAAGATACCATCAACGAATTCAGCCAAACGAAAGGAAATAAAACTTGTTTTTAAAGTGCTTCAAGACAACAATTACCCGAGAAAGTTTATAAAAACATGTGAAGATAACAGACGACGCTCAAAGATTAACACCTTGCGCAGACCACCGGTCACAATTAGCCCAAATCATACACCAAACCCAAACCCGTCACAGTCCCCAAACCCAATTTCATCTCATTGCCTTATGTCAATGGCGTATCGGAAAAGATTTACACGAGAAAAGTCTTAACGCGAGAAAAATATCAAGGTCGGATTTAAGCCTATAGATACCCTTTGGCATCAGTTTCCCAAACCGAAGGACAAATTAAAACCGGAGCAAATGAAAGGAGTTATCTACAAGATTCGATGTGCTGATTGTGATTTCACTTACTATGGACAAACTGATAGATCATTAAAAACTAGAGTTTTAGAACATAAAAGAGCGGTGTCTAAATTTGATAAATTTTCTAAAATAGCTAAACATGTAGAAGAGTACGATCATAAAATAGATTTTAATAATACATCAATTGTTCACAAAGAAAGAAATTACCATGAACGTTTATTCCTTGAGGCGTGGTATTCCCAAAAGGATTCCAATTCTGGCAATGACCATATTGACATTCCTAATGTTTACAAGGCACTTCTCTAGTCATTTACATATCTTTGAACATATTTAAATAGCTCAATTTTTAACCTTTTATTTATAACCGACGAAGACCGAAGTTATTTGGTCGAAACGTCTTAATAAAGTTTTATAACGTTGTTTTTAAACGTTTTTTAGTCAGTGTCAACACTCTTATTTTTAACTTTCAAATAATGATTCCTGACTGCTATTTCGGTATATTCCGTGTGATATATATATATATATATATATATATATATATATATATATATATATATAATAATAATAATAATAATAAATGAAATTTATATTGCGCAAGTTCCATATGTATATGCTCACTTGCGCATTACAGGATAGTCAGTTAAATCAGTACAAGTATTAAAATATATAACTATCTACAAATAAAATTGTTAATAAAACGCTTGCTTAAACAAGTATGTCTTTAAGAGATTCTTAAATCTGTCGACTGACGTTGCGTGCCGTATTTCTGCAGGTAGCTTGTTCCAAAGTGTAGGTGCAGCAAATCCAAAGGACCTATCACCGAGGGTGGAAAAAGACTTCACTTTTGGTTTCTGAAGGAGTAGTTCAGAATCTGATCTGAGATTGTACCGCGATTTAGGCTTGATAGTGATGATATCAGTGATGTTCTCCGGCGCCAGACCATGTAAAGCCTTATAAGTAATTAATAGGACTTTAAAATCAATCCTAAACTTGACAGGAAGCCAGTGTAATTTATACAGTGTGGGTGTGATATGGTCAAACCGCGAAATGTTGCATATTAGCCGGGCTGCTGTGTTCTGAACACGTTGTAACTTTTTAAGGCTAATAGCTGGTAATCCATATAGGAGGCTGTTACAATAATCCAGTCGACTTGTTATAAATGCATTGACTAATGTACGAGTATTATCTTCATTGAGGAATTTCCGTATCCTCCTAATGTTGTATATACGAAAAAACGCTGCATTACAAACTTTAGTTATATGAGTTTCAAATTTGAGTTGTGAATCGAACCAACAACCCAAACTCTTGAGTACACTTGAACAAGTGACAGAAATTTCGCCAACACGCAAGGTACTTAAATTCACTTTAGCCAGTTGTTGCCTCGTTCCAATAAGTAAAAACTCCGTTTTTATCCATCATTAAGCTTGAGCTTATTAGTAAGCATCCATTTTTTGATATCATCGATACAGTTTTGCATAGCTGTAATTGCAGCAATTTTATTTGCGTTTTCAGTTGGCTGGAATGAAATATAAAGTTGGGAATCATCTGCAAAAGAGTACGCTTCAGGGAGATGGGGTTCCACCACGTTAAATAGTCCACTTGCGTACATAAGAAACAGAAGGGGGCCAAGACACGATCCTTGTGGGACACCATGTTGTAGGTGAAACCGCTTTGATGTTACTCCATTTACAAAAATAGATTGAGACCGGTTCTCGAGATAAGATTGAAACCATGATAAGGCTCGGCCAGAAATTCCAAAATTAGAATGTAGACGCTTGATCAAAATGTCATGATCGATGGTATCAAACGCAGCGCTTAAGTCTAGTGTTACTAGAAGAGTCACGTGTTGCTGATTCATGTTCATAAGAATATCATGTTTTATACGCAGGAGAGCTGTTTCGGTGCTATGGAATTCCCGGTAAGCAGACTGGTTTTTAGGATAGAGATTGTGCACCAATAAATGATTATGTGTTTGGTCAGAAACAGCTCGTTCTGTTAATTTGGAGATAAATGTGAGATTGCTAATAGGACGAAGGTTGGAAAAAGATGGATCGGAGCTAGAATTATCCTTCACACCAGGACGAACTTCAGCATGTTTCCAATTGTCAGGAAACGAGCCAGATTCCAATGACAAATTTATCAACCTGGTGATGACAGGAAGTAAAACAGGAAGACATTCGGTGACCATGGACTTGAGGTATTTGTTGAAATCTGTAACAATTTTAAGGACATCCACTGGACCTCCATTGACGAGTGGAATTTCCCGAGCCCATGTCAGGATGGGTCGACGGCATTTACCCCCTTCCTTGTAAGGCTCCAGATATTAGGCTTCCATTTCTTCTGGTTCCAACTTTCTCGTGATATTGTTCGGTAGCACTGTTTCTAAGAAAAAGTCGTTTTCATTACCATCTCTTCGCCTGTGTCCGACTTTATTATTTTCATGTCGGCGTCGATATCTGGCCAATCTTTCCATGTTGTTATGGTATCCACAACGCTTTCCATATGCACCAGTGCCTTTATGCGCTCACTATTCAAGTAACACCAGTGAAATGCCAACGCTGAGCCCCAGTCGTGGCACACAATCACCACCTTATCTGGTAGATCCAGCAACTCTAACCAGGCAGAGAAGTACTTGTAGTGATCTACCAACCTGTAGGACTTGTTACCCGATTTCCCTGATTCGCCCATGCCAATGAGATCGAGCGCAATACAACGGGCTTGTGATTGCAAATGAGGAATAATGTTCCGCCAGAGATAAGATGATGTTGCGTTGCCATGCAAAAATAGAACCACCTCATCCGAATTCTTTTCTGAATCGAAGTAACTCATGTAAGAATCTAGAACTTCTATTTTCTTACATTGTCCCGTCATTTCTGCTTTGTCGTTTGATTGCGACTGATGCATGGGTGTGCAAATGATTGGCCTTATATATAATTGCTGGTGCGTGTCCATATTTTCTGGAACGTGCGACCCTCAACCGAAGTCACGTACCTCCCTCACGTTGGCGTTCTTTTTGCCCAACTATGTCCAATACTAGCGCATTCTACGAATGGACACAAATGGTGTACAAGTCGTAAAGTCATACGGCTTTACAGGTCGTCACGAATGGTGAAGAAGTCAATCACTCATACGCCTTTACAGGTCATCACGAATGGTTAGCATGTTGTTCAATAGTACGGCTTCACAGGTTGTTACGAATGGTAAAGATTCCATAAATCAGCTTAGTTATAGGTCGTAAACAAACGTGTTCGATTCGTGAATAAGGTATTAGGTTACTATCAATTTACCACTAGCTGTTCCCAATGGCATCGTGATGCCTACGACTACGACCCGTCAACCCGTGCGGGTCGTTCGATTCATGACGATCCCTAAACGACTCGTAAGACAACATTCAATCCAATCAATAACGTGTGTGCAAATATAGAGTGTTACTTCGTTTATTAAAAACCCCAATCAACGTATCGCTTGAACGCGAAGAATGACCACAATTAATTTAAATGCGAGTAAATCCGCTCAATATAATATGTGCAAATGTGCAGTGTTGCTTCGTTTTTTTAAAAACCCCAATCTCTGTATCGCTTGAAATCGCTGAATGACAATTAAGTTTAATGCGATTAAATCCACTCAATATATGTGCGTAAGACCACGTAAGACCACGTAGGAATAGGCAACGCAATATCATTTGGTTCAACCCACCATTTAGCAAGAGTGTCAGCACTAACATAGGACGTAATTTCCTTAGCCTAATTGACAAACATTTCCCTCCGCACCACAAGCTCCATAAGATTTTTAACAGAAATACAGTTAAAGTAAGTTACAGCTGCATGAACAATGTTAAGTCAATAATCACTAAGCACAATGCACGCATAGCTAGGAACATCAAACCGCAGGATAGGGACGCTACTAATTGCAGTTGTAGAGAGAACACCATTTGCCCGCTTCAAGAACAATGCATGACTATAGAGACATAGTATACAAAGCAACAGTGACAGTAAACATCACAAACGAAATAAAACACTACATTGGTATGACTGCAACCACATTCAAAGAGCGATTGGCCAACCACACTAAATCTTTTCAACATAAAAAGCATGAAAATGACACCGAACTTTCGAAATATATTTGGACATTGAAAGAAAACAATAAAGATTTCAGTATTAATTGGCAAATTCTAAAACATTCTATTTCGTACACAGGAGGATCAAAACGATGCAATTTATGTTTAGAAGAAAAATTTTGTATTTTAAAAGAAAAAAATAAGAATAGTTTACTCAACAAAAGAGCGGAAATAATTTCACAGTGTCGTCATCGTAATAAATTTCGCGTAAACAACGCAAACAAAGCCATGACCTCATGCTTTGTCCCCCACATACGCCCCCACTTTCCGGCAGAAAGCCTATAAATAAGCGGTCATCCCTTTCGATATTGTCACTGCCTGAAGATTCTTTTACAGATGAAACAAGTTGTAGCAGACCAGTTTTGAGGTAAGCGAAAATCTATTATTTGCTCTAACTATAAGTTGTTGAGCACTCTTTGCATTTCGTAGACCAAAACCTACACGTATATACTGTATATATATATATATATATATATATATATATATATATATATATATATATTATATATATATATATATATATATATATATATATATATATAATATATATATATATATATATATATATATATATATATATATATATATATACCGGTACATATATACAGGTATCAAGTAAATAAAGAACTGAATTGTTTGCAATTGGCTAAGAGTGCTCAATACCTTATGTATATTTGTGTACTGACAATATTTTTTGTTATAGGATTGCATACTCTGTGTATGAACTGCAACGTTTGCTAACCAATTCTAGCCAAAATACTGGCATAAATGTTATGTATGATATTGCTTGCACCCTGACATCCCATTTAAAGGTAAACAAAATTTAATGTAGCTTTGGAATTTTTCTTAGCCATTTGACAACCAGATGTAATTGTTTTTGCTACTGTCTTATGGTATTCTCGCTAATACCAGGATAACCTTACACAATTATTTGAAAACCTAGGGCAGTCAAAGGGTTAAAATGTCATTCTGAAAATATTGTCAATTCATGTGCAGAATGGAATACAGTAGATATCACATTTGACTTTATTGTTAATTTCATGACTGTTTGGACTGAAGGTTTTAAATTGTTTTCATTTCCTTTAGAAAAATGAAAGGCAAGACATATTGGGTAGAGTTGGTTTTGCAATTCCAATTTTATCCACTGTTATGGTCATAAATCATCCTGTCAGGTAAACCATTCGTTACTGTCTGGTAAACAATGTTAAAAGTTAGAATTATCAAATGAAATACATGTATCTGAAGACACATATGTTGAGGAATGTCAATAATTTAGTCCTTATCATAACTGATTAATGTTATCTCTTATTAATTTTCAGGTACAGTTTAGTCCAAGAAGACAGAAGGGATAAGGAATGACAGATGGTGAAGGGATTGAAAGGCTTTGGTCATTTTTACGAGGTTTTTCTATCAATGACCAAAGAAATGAATACTGGTCGCCGCACTGATATCTTGACTGATGCCTTGTTACATTATTCTGCTCGGCAGCTTCAGCAATTTGGTAATACTCTACTTTGGTAATCTTGATAATCTTTAGTATTTATAGACTAACAATTTATTGGTTTTTAGGCCCAACTTTGTTATCAAAACTTAAAAGATGCCCTACCCTAATAAACACTACACTTCTGCAACTTGAGGAATTATTTTCCCAAGCTACCTGGTAGGTTATATGTATGTACCGGTATGTAGGTATACCGGTATGTATGTGTATGTACTGTATGTACAGTAATATGTGTATGTACATTGTACAGTATATGTTCAATAAATGCCCTTTTCATTTAATTTTGTTTATAGTACTTTATGACTCATGCTTAGTTGGAAAATGGATGGATGAAGAAGAAAAATTAATTCAAGCCAAGAATGGTATGTTATTTTATAAGTAACCATACAGGTAAATTTAAATCATGTATATCATGGCTCATATGTCCTCTTTCTCCTTTTTAAGCAAAAAAGTCAGTGACATTAACGTGGGAACAAAAGTATGTCCAAAATTTGCTCCACCTGTATCAACTAAGAGTAACACATAAATTATGTAGCAGTATAATAATAATTCTTATACCTTTTCAACATGTAACATATATACAGTATTATGTAACCTGGGATTACTAAAACCATTGGTGATAAACCCTTCTCAATACAAACTGACAAAGTATTTTTTTTGCTTGTAGGCACAAGTTGCATATATTCAGGAAGGAGAATACAGTCAGCTAACAGATGTAGTAAAAAAGAGCAAGAAGTAAGAAATATTTTGTGTTGTATTACCGGTACTTGAAAATTAAAATTAGGTGTATCAGCCCAATTCATCATACAACATAACACAAAACATGCTGAGTATCACTGTTAAATTGTACTAAGATGTATCTGATGACCTCAATCACCCTAAGTTTTAATTGCCTAAAAAGCAGGGAGTGATGTTACTGGTACTAATACATTGTACTGGTATATATGTACTTTAATTTTTTTATGCATATAATGTTATCAGACTTGACATTTTTCATTTTGGATATCAAATACAGTGTATACTCAGGATTGTTATTGTAATAAAGAGCTCTCGTGGCATGTGTTGTTACCTGCCTCTTGCTAATAAGTTAAGGTCGGTTAGACGGGTTAGTACTTGGATGTGTGACTGCCTGGGAATAACCCCCATTTCTCTTGGAACTTGTGTGAGTAAAGTTTAGTTGGTATTGTATCACCTGTGCTTAGAGTATTTTTTGCCATGTACTCCCAATTCCTCCCTTTGTATGTATCTACAGGTATGTTACTAAGTATGTACAGTAAAGCTTTAAACTATGATGGTATTATTTTAATTTTAGAGTCTTAAAGGCTGTAAAAAACACAGAGAAAAGCAAAAGCTGTCACAAAGATGGAAAACTGGAGAAAGAAAGTTTAATGCAGCAGCTCTTTCTTTGGAGATAAAAAGACATGATGTAGTAAAAGAAACAACATACTCATTAGCAGTTGAAAGAATGTTCTTGATATCTTTAAAGAACAAATATGCAGGTAGTATTCATGGTATTACAAATCAAAATAGTAACATTTAAATGTTACCTAAAAAGTTATTTTTCTGTTTTTTCATATATTGTAGATGGGCAAGCAATAGCCCATTAAATTGTCCAAGCAGATAACACAGCGCACAAACGCCATCAAAGCTGCTGTAACCAAGTACAACAGTTCATTGAGTTCATTAGAAGACTGGGTAGAAGGATTACCTGCAGAGCTACAATTTGATGAAGCTAAAGATCCAGGATCACAATTATACTCGCATTTACATTGCCAACCTTCCAATGACGACATACCATTTACAGTTAAGAGAGCTGCAATCGACCTTCACAACTTCTTGGAAAGGTGTAAAGAAGAACAAGAGCTATTGTTTGTTAGAAGTAGAAAGGCTAATTAGCTTCTATGTTGGGAAGAAAAGAGGAGCTAGTGCCCTATCTAGTTGAACATTCTGGCGACCAACCCAAACTAATAAGGAGGGCTAATTGTTATTACTCGAAAAGAGTTAATGAAATTAATAACATGTTATGTTCATTAGGCTCAATGCTGTTTGAGTACTTGACAGCAGAGAGTATTCAGAAAATTCCGATTGCTAAAATAGAATCAGAGCATGCATCATGTAAATTAGATATAATGGATATTTTCGAAGTAACTTCAACTGATGAGAATGATGAACATGAATCTGATTTACTTGAATTTTCTGATGATTCAGATTGTGATCATGATGACATCAAGTAACAAATGTAATAGTTATGATTCATTTTTATGATTAGTACTACTTATAATTATGCAAAATAAATGTCAACTTATGTACTTATCAGTTCCAGAGGTGGCCGGAGGTTTGAGCATATTTGAGGCATTAAATATTTCATTAATTTAATCACATTTCCCAATAGTTGGGCAATTGATATTTCTCAAAAGTATAGCAAGCATCCCCATTGCCACCCATACTTTAACCTGAAAAAAAACTTTTCTCAATTCTTTTAAACATTCCTTATAACCTTATACAAAAGCATTTGAAAACATCCAATAAAGCCATTTAACCAAAGTTTATACTGAGTCGTGGGAGTAGGGTTAAAAGGTTAAAAGGGATAGACAAATTACAAATGCTCCACAAATATTAATGCCAGACTTCCTCACTGGGGTCTGGAGCTTAACATTGACGGATACATAACCAAAACAGTAATTAAACAATGACATTTCAAAACTTTCTTAGGCTGCGTTTACACTAGAGCAAAAGTAATCGGATTCGTATTGTTTTTTATTCCCATGAGGATGTAAAACAATATGAATCCGGATACTTTTGCTCTAGTGTAAACGCATCCACTGCATCCAAGGATTTGTACTAAGTACAAATCCTATTACAGTCAAGTGAAATAAACCTGAAATGCACAACCAACCTGATAGTTTATTATAGTACATTCCATATTAACTTCGATCATCATCTATAACCGTATTTTGAGCGTGGACACCAGATATTAGTATAAACCAGATCATACTCCATATTTGCAAGATTCCCAGATCTCGACCATATTGACGGAGTACCCCTCCCCCCGGGGCGAGTTTAGGACGACATCGTCACCAGGGGCGGATCTAGAGGGGCGCAACTGCTGCTCAAGCAGCAGTCAGATTTTGCCTATAATTAATTAATGCGGAAAAATGCGAGAAAATGCGGAATACATTTGGCAACCTCGTACCCAGGGTCTTACCTCCGCTCCCCCGACCGACCCCTACATTTGGTTCTTATTTCATGCGCCCGTGGTCGCTTCTGGGCAGCTGACACTCTTTAAAATTGTAATACAGGATATATTTATTACTTGAAGTATGTCTAAATCGGTCGAAGGCTTCCTAGCGCAGCATCACTCGCGGCAGCGGTGCACCAATAGCGGGAACATCGTACGCTGAGTGAGCAGCCGTGAAACCTTAAAATAGCCTCATTTGAGGCTATTTTTAGTAAACTGAGCAGCAGTCAGATGCAGCAAACCAATCAGACACCTTGCCGAGCAAACCCGAGCAGCAGTCAGCAGCAGTCAGATCGGAAATATTCGGAAGCCTATGCGTAAGAATTTCGTTTCAGACCACGGTTGATCTTATTTATTGACGAGACTATTTGGCACACTTTGACGATGGCTTCCAACAAGGTCTTACAGCAATTGCTTAATATACTTGGAGAAGCTTTTCTTGTGCAGAAAAAGAACACAAATTATCCTTGCTCAGGGAAGAATGCGCGCAAATGGTTTATGTGGAGAGGAAGAAAGCTGTCGATGGTCGTGAGCGTATGCCAATTTGCGAAGCTTCAATTCCCAAATAGCCAGGAATCTCGTTGTTTAAACTACTTCCCAGTTCCCAGTAAGGTAAGCATTGCCGCGTGTATTTTTTATGAAACATGTAATCGATATAAACACAGCTAAAGTCATGAATATTAACTTTGGTGTTCCCTATATTTTTGCTGTTTAGTTTAAACTTTAATTGAGCATATTTGAGCGAGTGTGAGACAAATACCAAACTCTCAATCACCAAAACATGATATTACTGACAGAAAATGTAATGAACATCGCAACAGCATACATATTATACAGTATTTATCCTATTATTCTTTGTCCATTTGTGTTAAGTTTACATGTTCAAGTTAAGTTTACATTAAGTTTTACATGTTTAGTCTGAGGATTCAGCTGTTGACAAAGATGTTATGATTGATATGTTCTTGTTGTCATCAAGTCTTGCATCATTTCCAAAATAAATTATATTATACAGTATTGTTATTGTCTGAAATTATATTATATTGTTATTCATGTCCTGAAATTATATAATATTGTTATTGATTAAACTGATAACATATACCTCACCTGTCTTGTATATACTGTATGGTGGTATACTGAAGTATTTTATGTATGATTTGAAATCACAGCCCCCAACCCCTGGGATATATAGCGGGGAATTTAACATTTTCCAAATGTTAAAAAACAGCAATTTCCCCTGCCTCTGGGCAACTAGTTTAGTATTTCAAAAGTATTAATAAACAACTTAGCTTGGTATTTTATACAAATTATTTGTGGTCCCCAACTTGTTTTGTTTTAAGTGGATGTTTTTTCTTTGCCTGAAATCATGTATTTTATAATACATTGTCAAAATATTTCAGACTTTGATAAGTACTTTATTAGGTAATGAAACCAAAAACGTTGTAACAGTCACAAAGTTACAGCCAGATGAGGGCTTCATCCAAAGGGAACCGAACGATATACCAAGGATGTTGCGTACATTTGAGAATGCAACAGAAAAAGAGAAAAATAGAAAGAAAAAGTTGTTGAAAATAATCTTTTATATAGGTATGTTTCATACCAATTGTTATCAAGTTGCAAATATAAGGTGCATATTTTATGAAAATCAAGTTGCAGAACAATAGACATTTTTTTCAATGGGATTACAGTACTTGAGTGACTACGGCTACGTACCAGTATGATTTGCCAGTGTCCTCTATCTATTAGTGTTAAGATACTGGCAAAGCATTCTGGTGATTGTAGTCAAATAACAGTAATGCCATTAAACATCATAGTGCAAATGGACTATTACAAACCATAGCACAATATAATGTAGTATATAGAAATTGTCAACCAACACATCTGCAAACATTTTTAACTGTCTATTTTCCTGCTATGGTGGTCAACCAACTACCCTGTGAGCAGAGCCTTCTTTTCCTTTGTTTCCCCTTGCTGGGTGGGAACAAAGGAAAAGAAGGCTCTGCTCACAGGGTAATCAACCAACATATCTATAAATATTTTCAACTGTCTATTTTCCTTCTATGGTGGTCAACCAACACATCTACAAATATTTTAACTGTCTATTTTTCCTGCTCTGCTGCTCAACCAACACATCTACAAATATTTTCAACTGTCTATTTTCCTGCTCTGCTGCTCAAACAACACATCTACAAATATTTTCAACTGTCTATTTTCCTGCTCTGCTGCTCAACCAACACATAAATAAAATATTTTTAACTGTCTATTTTCCTGCTCTGCTGCTCAACCAACACATCTACAAATTATTTTCAACTGTCTATTTTCCTGCTCTGCTGCTCAACCCAACACATATATAAATATTTTCAACTGTCTATTTTCCTGCTCTGCTGCTCAAACAACACATCTACAAATATTTTCAACTGTCTATTTTCCTGCTCTGCTGCTCAACCAACACATCTACAAATATTTTCAACTGTCTATTTTCCTTGCTCCTGCTGCTCAACCAACACATATATAAATATTTTTAACTGTCTATTTTCCTGCTCTGCTGCTCAACCAACACATCTACAAATATTTTCAACTGTCTATTTTCCTGCTCTGCTGCTCAACCAACCTGTATATAAATATTTTTAACTGTCTATTTTCCTGCTATGGTGATCAACCAACAGGTATACAAACATTTTAAACTGTCTATTTGGCTGGTCTGGTGGTTAATCAACACGCATATATAAAACACTTTCCTGCTCTGGTGCGCTTCGAACGGATTTGGCAAACATCTTATATTCCAAACGAATATCAAACGAATATCCTATATTCGAAATAGTTTTGGCTTTCTTTACTACATGTATTTAATTTCTGGGAGGGTTAGACAGAAAAAATTATTCGAAAAGTATTTGCCTAGCATATAATTCAGATTGAAAAGAAGCAAAGTTTGTCAGCGTAACTGTTATAATATACTGTACAGTTTGAAATTATACCGTTTACGGCGTGAAAAGGAATATTAGTATCGCATATAACACACAAGAGTACGACATTTGACGCACATTGGCGCTTGAAATCCACTTTACATTGTTTTTATTAGAAGAAATTAGAAATCTTTCCACACACACTACTTACCCTGGGGGAAAGGCCTCGCACGCACGCCCGCGTCCCGCCCGTAATCGAGCGCGGAAGAACCTCTGGCACCCAGGGTACACACTACTGAACAAAGCGTAGCAGCATGAAAACATACGTGCGAACCACATGCGGCGCGTGCAAGTAACTAGTTAATACCAAGACGCAATCCATATTTTGTGTCCGCAATTTTCCCGCCACGCAGTGGGTTTGTTGACTGAGAAAATGCGTCTTAAAAATGTGGAAATCTGTCATTCAGGAAGATTTGAAATCTTTCGGAAATTAGCAGGAATTGCGTTTTAAGCCTTCAATTTTCAAAAATTTCTTGGGGGGCATGCCCCCAAACCCCCCTAGAAGGTGTGCGCCTACGGCGCACATCGGACATTTATCTTAGCAGCAGTCAGATTTTGGCCTGGATCCGCCCCTGGACGAAGTCGTGAATCGAAAAAACACAGCACACGGTAAGGCAAGATTATAAATTGAAAATAGACAAGCGCCAGGCACATGATAAATTGAAAATCGACAAGCGCCACGCCACTCTCACACGCCAAGTTTGATTTGATTTCATAAAAAACTCGCGATTGGTGGCCTTTTTGAATTTTCATGATGCTTAATGTGTCTTGTTCGAGAAATTTAAAAGCATTGGTAAAAGCTGGTTTGAAAAAGTATAGCTTTCGCAACAGTTAACCAGAGAAATCAATTGAACAAAGAGGTGGTTTAATTTTGGAAATTTTTCATCCGGAGAAGAAAGAGTTAAATGCAGTCCTTTAGTTTAAGTTCGCGTAAAAAAGTAAGAGTGATGCGTATAGGCAGTTTTTTGGACATAGTAAAAATAATAGTAGTCAACTACCGACATTTAAATGCGCTTCCGTCGCCCCATCCCGTATCTGTGTAGGTAAATAATCGAATTTTCATCTTTAATTATAACTAAGGCTGAGACTCTCGCGTTCACGCTCTTCTACCCTTCCCCCCCCCCCCCCCCCCCCCCCCCTTCGCGAGTCGCTACCCAGACTATACTCTAAGATTAAAAGACAGTGTTAGGGTTTCAATAGACTCCTATAGGCAACATATATACTAACAATTAGTCGATAATTAATCATTTAAAATTTTATTTGGGAAAATATTAATATAAAATACAGTAATGCATCACAGCAAGGATTAACAAAATACAATTAATGCAGTCAAGCAACACATATCAATAAACATAAATAATGTAAATAATTTAAATTATCAAACAATGTCATGTCAGTATCCTGTTTTTTAGCTAAGAAAATTCAGGTCCTTTAATTACTAGTAAAAATAACATAGTTTTGAAGTGTCATTGAAACTATATCTTCAAGCATTGTTCAAATTTCCAATGAAGGACTTGATTGCTTTGCCAATTTCATCAGCTGAGTCTTCCTGAGGGAAGTGCATCCCTTTAATTTTAACAACGGAAGTATTTGGCCACTTCAGAGCACCTTCTCTTATGGCATTGGTAAAGAAACCAGGATCGCCTCGAAGAACAATTTTGGAAGATTAACACTGGACTTGAGGTATTTGTTGAAATCTGTAATAATTTTAAGGACATCCTCTGGACCTCCATTGACGAGTGGAATTTCCCGAGCCCATGTCAGGATGGGTCGACGGCATTCACCCCCTTCCTTGTAAGGCTCCAGATAGGCTTCCATTTCTTCTGGTTCCAACTTTCTCGTGATATTGTTCGGTAGCACTGTTTCTAAGAAAAAGTTGTTTTTCATTACCATCTCTTCGCCTGCGTCCGACTTTATTATTTTCATGTCGGCATCGATATCTGGCCAGTCTTTCCATGTTGTTATGGTATCCACAACGCTTTCCATATGCACCAGTGCCTTTATGCGCTCACTATTCAAGTAACACCAGTGAAATGCCAACGCTGAGCCCCAGTCGTGGCACACAATCACCACCTTCTCTGGTAGATCCAGCAACTCTAACCAGGCAGAGAAGTACTTGTAGTGATCTACCAACCTGTAGGACTTGTTACCCGATTTTCCTGATTCGCCCATGCCAATGAGATCGAGCGCAATACAGCGGGCTTGTGATTGCAAATGAGGAATAATGTTCCGCCAGAGATAAGAGGATGTTGCGTTGCCATGCAAAAATAGAACCACCTCATCCGAATTCTTTTCTGAATCGAAGTAACTCATGTAAGAATCTAGAACTTCTATTTTCTTACATTGTCCGAACCACTGCGGTCCCGTAATCAGATTTCGCTTCGGGTTTAACTCGGAGACAATTGTGGACGTCATTTCTGCTTTGTAGTTAGATTGCGACTGATGCATGATGTGCAAACGATTGGCCTTATATATAAATGCTGGTGCGTGTCCATATTTTCTGGAACGTCCGACCAACCGAAGTCACGTACCTCCTCACGTTGGCGTTCTTTTTGCCCAACTATGTCCAATACTAGCGCATTCTACGAATGGACACAAATGGTTAACAAGTCGTAAAGTCATAAGGCTTTACAGGTCGTCACGAATGGTGAAGAAGTCAATTACTCATACGCCTTTACAGGTCATCACGAATGGTTAGCATGTTATTTAGCAGTACGGCTTCACAGGTCGTTACGGAAAAGAGTCCATAAATCAGCTTAGTTACAGGTGGTAAACAAACCTGTTTCGATTCGTGAATAAGGTATTAGGTTACTATCAATTTACCACCAGCTGTTCCCAATGGCATCGTGATGCCTACGACTACGACCAGTCAACCCGGGTCGTTCGATTCACGACGATCCCTAAACGACTCGTAAGACACCATTCAATCCAATCAATAACGTGTGTGCAAATATAGAGTGTTGCTTCGTTTTTTAAAAACCCCAATCTCTGTATCGCTTGAAATCGCTGAATGACAATTAAGTTAAATGCGATTAAATCCACTCAATATATGTGCGTAAATGTGCAGTGTTGCCTCCCCATTGTTAAATGTGATTAAATCCACTCAATAAGTGTAGATCGCTTGAAATCGCTGAATGACAAAATCAACTTTATTCACATTGACTGTGATATATTGTTGTTGCCTCGTTCTACGGTAAAACCCCACAGCCATATCTTCACAATCAACTTTATTTACATAAACTGTGATATAATATGCTGTTTCCCTCGTTCTACAGTAAAACGCCGTAGCCATATCTTCACAATCAACTTTATTTACATTGACTGTGATATAATCAGTGGCGTGCGGTCATGTAACATTTCTAAAACATTTCTAAAGCGATTTAAATTTATCTTTAATCAACGTAAACGCGATTATAAAATGCCGTGTCGGTATCAAGTGGATTATAAACGGCTTATCTGTAATATTGGGCACTGATCGATCAATAGTCATGCTGTTGCTAGATTATTCAGAGCTCAAAATCAACAATTGCGCATGCGCTAAAATGGGTTGGGAAGTTTCCAATTCGTCGAATTTTCACTGAAGGCAAACGGCGCTTCTGAGGGCACCGCTTGATAGTTGATTGTTCAATAGGCACGTTGTTCTAAATTATATATAAATGTATATAAATAATGAAGAATAAGTCGTTGGTGAATGGTGATATAATTTGAAAGGTAATGTTTAGTACACTGACCCTTCTCGGATAGTCCAGAACATACCGATACACGGCTTCGTCGGTTTGCCATTATAAGATAAGACGTTATATACCAGTACCACATGATATTATCTGGATTAATATAGAGAACATACCAGACACATGATATGTTCGACGCACGTTGACGTAGCCAACAAAATAAACGATCATGTTTAATTACTTTAATAACTCTTCACGTGCCTTTTGCTGCGCAAATTTAGTACAACTATTTAATCATACAATAATGGTAATCTTTAGTGACAACTTTCAATCTGTTTGGAAATGTGCGCAACTTTATTTTATGGTTAGCTGAGAACATAGCTGAGAAGCAATCTGTTTAGTACAACAAATACATGACACCTTCATGACGTAATCGATTACGCGATTCTCTGTAGAATAAATATGTATATTTTTTATATCATGCAGCAGGGACCGCGGAGCCGGGGGCCCAATATTTTCCGGACCGAAAGTTTGATCGACTGCATTAACAAACATAGCGGCTAATTTAAAGTACTCCATTTCAACCTAAAAACTTTGAATTCCCAAAGAAGAATTATGGCAAACAACCTTCAGTTCCTTTCAGTCAACATTGATTAATTTATTCCCCTGGATTCACTGCAACGAAGCAAATTACTCGGTTTTATGTTTTATTTGTTCAAAACAGAATGCTAAAAATTACTTGTCAGGGTAAACCAATATATAAGGCGACACCGATAGTGTCTAGGTCAACTTATACAAGGCGACACAGATAGTGAATCGAATTTCATTCAGCTTTGTGGATAATGTGGATAAATATATGAGCCATGCCATTCAAAATGAGATTCTCTCAAAAATGGCACATCAAGTACAAAGAGATCTTGTCAATGATATAGGATGCAACTTTTTTTCAACAATAGCTGATGAGTATACCGATATCAGTAACCATGAACAACTAACTATTTGTCTTCGATGGGTTGATGAGATGCTAGATGTACACAAAGACTTTCTTGGGTTTTATAGGATTCCTAACCGATTGCATCTGACACAGTGGTATCGGTCATAAAAGATGCCTTTATCAGACTAGCTAATAGGATTTCTAAAATCCGAAGATATTTCCTTGCAAATGGAAAACTGGTGTATCGGCATGCCCAATTGGATATCTTTAAACTGCTAATGAAGAATACTAAGATAATTTTGTTTTTCGTATGTCCTAAATGCGGTGAAAAATCTTGCTGTACTTAACTCATGCTGAAAAGAACATGATAAATGAAATCATTGTTATTTTGGTAAGTTGATTCATGTCAATCCTGCTACTAGCGCATCTGGGGAACGGTCATTCTCCATGGCAAGAAGAGTAAAAACATGGTTACTGGCAAATATGAGTCAAAAAAGATTCACTCACCTTGCTTTACTGAATTCTCACAAAGCTAGAACCGAAAGAGTACGGCTAATTGATGTGGCAAATGAATTTGCCTCACTAAATGAGAACCGAAAACGTAACTTTTGGACATTTACCGAGGCAGATCTCTCCTAAGTCACAAAATCATATATCGTTTTAGTGATAAAAACGCACTCGGTAGGTTTTGAGAATATAATACACAGTTTTGTCTCAAAAAACACAAGACTGGATTTGGGATATAATCATGTGGGGGAGAATACACCCATGACGTCAGCCCGCCCCCCCCAAAAAAAAAATGCTCTGCTGTCCCTGTCCAGAGCGCGTGTTTGAATATTGAAATATATGAACTGTATACTGCTATCAGGAATCACCAATATTATAAACTATATTCGTTAATTCTTCTGATAGAGTTCTGGGCAGTCTTTATACGTTACTTTAACTGGTTGAAGAAAATATCTACTTTTCATCTTGACTCATGTGAACCAGTGAATTAACATGTTTAACCTAAAAAAAGATATGAATAATACCATGCTCATAAGATGATTTTTTTTGGAAAACTCGTTCCTCAAATTGCTGGAAATGCACTTTTGGAGCTTTCGAAATTCAAAATTTTCTGGGGAGCATGCCTGCAGAACCCCCCCTAGGTGCTATCCTCCAACTGGCAACAATTCCTGTCACCTCACGCCACTGGTTCAAAATAATATACGATGAAGCCGCCGCCTGATTGTCGACTAATTTCTAAATACATAAACCGTTTTTACGAAGGGTATGCACGTTCTCGTAATATAATAGATCAGACACGTATGTAATGTTATCTATTTAGACTCGATAACTCCAAATCTGTTTTCAGAATTGAAATCGAGTAAATAATGGACAACTGTTTCTAATGTATATATTATAGCGCACTTAACGCTACTGCTTCGGAATGGAAGACTAGACATGGACAATTCAGATCGAGAACACTTTAATGATGCAAAACATGTCTATAGTTTTCAATATTACGTGCACACCTTGCTTACGTCATGAAATAGCCTGCGTAGCAGACGGTTGTTTGGGGGGAGGGGTTATATACAGGACGCGGACAACCGTCTGCTGCGTAGGCTATTCATGAAAGGAACAACGTAAACGTCATTTACAACGCCAAAGGAGCTGTTTATATGAAACGGGCTAGCCCGATTATAGCCATGTTGATTCGCGAAGTTCTTATCACGGCAACTACTGACACCCAAAATGATATTTCAAAGCAGAACTGGCTTAGTTTGGTTATATAGGAATAATGTTATCTTTTTGAGTCGAGGAAAGATTTTCGTGACACACCTCAGCCCGGTTAACCGACTCAACCATGTTCATATATCAAAACAGCCCCATGCGACGTTTTCAACACCTAATCTTATTAATACCACTTATACGTAAATTCATCATGCAATATACAGTATATGCATGAACGCACTTTAGTAGGGGCAACGTGTCCCCATGCCAACTTTATGTTGATACTGTGTGTAATTTTCAGTTAGGCTGATACGATATTGAAAAAATATCGAATATCGATATCGAAAAGAAAATATCGATGATATCGACTATATCGAACAAGACGCCTACTCAGGCGTTCACTTGGGCTACTGATTTGGGGGCAAGGCATGCAAGCGAATATGAAGCGAGTTCGGACTTTCGTTTTATTGCCAATGAATCGCTGTTGGAAAAGTTTACCGAGACCTGTAAACCTGCAAACCATTGCAAAGATTCTCTGCAAGATGAGAGAAACACAGATGAGAGATCAATCATGAAGACGGAAAGAACAGCCAAGGACAAACATATTATACTGTGTTGACATTTATCCCGTGAAACTCTGTAATATTAATCATGAAATATTGTGTTATTGTCCGATTTAAATCAATTCTATATCGAAATGATCACTTGAATCTGGCGAATCGAACGCTGCAGGTTTCGTCTACTTAAAATGTGAAGATCAGATGTTAATGAGAAAATGCGTATTAGCGATTAAAGCGAGACTCGTCTCTAAAATCAAAGGACATGGCTTCAAGATCTATTCGTTGTTTACCCGATGATTTAATGCTTTTATGTCCATTAAACCGATGTAATTTCGTAACAGATATGTTTCGTATACCTTGCCGTTGTTTTTTATATAAATTTTGACACACGAAGACCTTCAATCGAACAGATATTAGAAAAAAATAACATTGCCGCGTCGGGTAATATCACAACAGCATCAGCATGTTTTATAGTGCCTGTCACTTCATTTATCACTTCATCAATGTTCTTCATTCTTCCATTTACAGCAATTGAGCAACATATTTCAGTACAATTCAGTAGCACATTTAAACAGTTTGATCGATTCAATAAAAACATGTAAACATAGATTTGATCGAGTACACATCAGCGTACGATAATAATGGAGACCGCGGAACAACCTGTTTCGAAATCGCTCATCTTTTACTTTTAGTGTAGGTCTACCGCTAATCGGTGTCTGCGATTGTAAGTAGTGTGAGCATGTTTATTATTAATATACTTGCCAGCCACATTCCTTATCAATCTTATCACAAATTTGCTAGAGTCTTGAAGTTGATCAATGGCAATGGCGACCAAAGAAGCGTGGATGAATATAAGGTCAGCGCTCGTTTCCATCACTGAAACAGTCATGACGTCATGAGAATAAAGAACAACGAAATAAGATCACGTCAGTTTGATAGATGGGAATTAGTTGCATTTTGTTGACCAGAAAAATAAAAATAAAAATAATAAAAATACAGAAGTGCAGCCCATTTTAAGACTTGGTGCTACCCCCCACAGGGTAGCCCAAGTAATTATGCAAATTAGAAAACTTAACTTAGTTGCTGTTTGTGATGCGGCATACGCGCGTGTAAAAAACAAATTCGCAAAATAGTCAAAGCGTTAAAAGATTTATTTACAAAAATGTATTGACGTTAAAAGATGTATTTGCAAGCTTAAAGCATAAACGATTTCGCACGTTTGTTCATAAATTTTCGGCAAGAAACACTAACATGTTCGCATTGTTCGGCTTAAGCTGGACTCCGCTTTGCCGTTACTATTTGTCCGGCTTTGCTGAATAGTAACGTTCAGTCGGAGCGCTGCTTGCTGGAATCGCCAGGTATCGTCGGACAGGTACTGCGAAAGGAGAGGAAAATCATTTACATGAACTGAGTCATCAGTTATTGTTTTCAAGCGCTCAACCGCCACTTATGTTAATCCCCATGGTGGGTGGTGTTGCTAAAATTATAGTTATATGAATCACATGACTTATTGTGTTTACAACCGCGCTACTCGCTTTTAAATTCGCAAATGCCGTCATACACGTGTTTTCTCAACTTTACCGAAACTAATTGCCGAAAAAGAGAGATGAAGTAGTCAAGTTGAAACTTTCGATATTTTCGATATGCGAAAAATCGAATCGAATATCGATATTTCTCGAAAATATCGATATATCGCATCAGCCTATTTTCAGTTGTTCTATATATTTAATCAAACGTGTCTTCGACTCTTACAAAAAAACTGCCTTCAATCGAAAGTATATGCAGTGTAATAGTATCTATTTCGACGCTACTTTAAAAAATGAAAGATCAGTTTGTTCCTGAATGTCTGAATTTCTCCACTGCGTTAAGGAGAATCTTCTCACGCTGGTTCTCATACACAAACAAGGAACTGTATCTTTCTTTCTTCTACTTTTAATTCAACAATTCATGTTACAATCGACATCGTTCACGATCTAACACTCGTTCGCTCTCTCTCTATCTCTCGCAATCTTCTTCCTTATAATCTACTAACGGAAATACATGCACTGATATACCTATATATTTACAACGTCACTACATTTACCACAACAGTGTTCCGTTTCCTATTTACTACAACCGATTTCTATATCGATGACTATGCCAAATTGGTTCAACGACCTATGTCATTGCGGTAACTATCTAACCACGAAATTAATCTTATACACCCTTTTCCTATGCGTCATAGGAACATGGGATTCCTGTGACTCATAGGAACCTAACGTTGCGTAAACCTATAGTGGTTGACTGACATAAACAACCTAATTATAGATACGCTTTCCTCAACAACGCTTTCCTCAATACACTTTCCTCAACCTGGTACTCATATAATTATCCGAGTCGTTTGAAAATGCTCAGACGATCGAGATGAATAGACTGAACAATACCGCTATCACTCCGATTAAAATGAGTTCTATATCCGGATGATAGGACTCATATGATAACACCGCGACTTTAACTCTTTTATGTCCGGCCCAGACAAAATGGGTCATACAAGACTGATGAAGTCGTGAATCGAAAAACACAGCACACGGTAAGGCAAGATTATAAATTGAAAATAGACAAGCGCCAGGCACATGATAAATTGAAAATCGACAAGCGCCACGCCACTCTCACACGCCAAGTTTGATTTGATTTCATAAAAAACTCGCGATTGGTGGCATTTTGAATTTTCATGATGCTACGCGGGCGTGCAATATAAATATATTAACATAATGTGTCTTGTTCGAGAAATTTAAAAGCATTGGTAAAAGCTGGTTTGAAAATGTGTAGCTTTCGCAACAGTTAACCAGAGATATCAATTGAAACAAAGAGGTGGTTTAATTTTGGAAATTTTTCATCCGGAGAAGAAAGAGTTAAATGCAGTCCTTTAGTTTTAGTTCGCGTAAAAAAGTAGGAATGCTGCGTATAGGTAGTTTTTTGGACATAGTAAAAATAATAGTAGTCAACTACCGACATTTAAATGCGCTTCCGTCGCCCCATCCCGTATCTGTGTAGGTAAATAATCGAATTTTCATCTTTAATTATAACTAAGGCTAAGACTCTCGCGTTCTCGCTCTTCCTACCCTAACCCTAACCCCCCCCCCCCCCCCCTCTCCTTCGCGAGTCGCTACGCAGACTATACTCTTAGATTAAAAGTCAGTGTTAGGGTTTCAATAGACTCCTATAGGCAACATATATACTAACAATTAGTCGATAAGTAATCATTTAAAAATTTATTTGGGAAAATATCAATATAAAATACAGTAATGCATCACAGCAAGGATTAACAAAATACAATTTGCAGTCAAGCAACACATATAAATAATCATAAATAATGTAAATAATTTTAAATTATCAAACAATGTCATGTATCCTGTTTTTTAGCTAAGAAAATTCAGGTCCTTTAATTACTAGTAAAAATAACATAGTTTGAAGTGTCATTGAAACTATATATTCAAGCATTGTTCAAATTTCCAATGAAGGACTTGATTGCTTTGGCCAATTTCATCAGCTGAGTCTTCTTGAGGGAAGTGCATCCCTTTAATTTTAACAACGGAAGTATTTGGCCACTTCAGAGCACCTTCTCTTATGGCATTGGTAAAGAAACCAGGATCTGCCTCGAAGAACAATTTTGGAAGATTAACACTGGACTTGAGGTATTTGTTGAAATCTGTAATAATTTTAAGGACATCCTCTGGACCGCCATTGACGAGTGGAATTTCCCGAGCCCATGTCAGGATGGGTCGACGGCATTCACCCCCTTCCTTGTAAGGCTCCAGATAGGCTTCCATTTCTTCTGGTTCCAACTTTCTCGTGATATTGTTCGGTAGCACTGTTTCTAAGAAAAAGTTGTTTTTCATTACCATCTCTTCGCCTGCGTCCGACTTTATTATTTTCATATCGGCATCGATATCTGGCCAGTCTTTCCATGTTGTTATGACATCCACAACGCTTTCCATATGCACCAGTGCCTTTACGCGCTCACTATTCAAGTAACACCAGTGAAATGCTAACGCTGACCCCCAGTCGTGGCACACAATCACCACCTTCTCTGGTAGATCCAGCAACTCTAACCAGGCAGAGAAGTACTTGTAGTGATCTACCAACCTGTAGGACTTGTTACCCGATTTTCCTGATTCGCCCATGCCAATGAGATCGAGCGCAATACAGCGGGCTTGTGATTGCAAATGAGGAATAATGTTCCGCCAGAGATAAGAGGATGTTGCGTTGCCATGCAAAAATAGAACCACCTCATCCGAATTCTTTTCTGAATCGAAGTAACTCATGTAAGAATCTAGAACTTCTATTTTCTTACATTGTCTGAACCACTGCGGTCCCGTAATCAGATTTCGCTTCGGGTTTAACTCGGAGACAATTGTGGATGTCATTTCTGCTTTGTAGTTAGGTTGCGACTGATGCATGATGTGCAAATGATTGGCCTTATATATAGATGCTGATGCCTGTCCATATTTTCCGGAACGTTCGACCCCCAACCGAAGTCACGTACTCCCTCACGTTGGCGTTCTTTTTGCCCAACTATGTCCAATACTAGCGCATTCTACGAATGGACACGAATGGTTAACAAGTCGTAAAGTCATACGGCTTTACAGGTCGTCACGCATGGTCAAGAAGTCAATAACTCATACGCCTTTTCAGGTCATCGCGAATGGTTAGCATGTTGTTAAGTAGTACGGCTTAATCACAGGTCGTTACGAATGGTAAAGAGTCCATAAATCAGCTTAGTTACAGGTCTTAAACAAACGTGTTCGATTCGCATGAATAAGGTATTAGGTTACTATCAATTTACCACCATGCAGCTGTTCCCAATGTCATCGTAGTGCCCGCACTCAGGCCTACAACAACGACCCGTCGACCCGTACGGGTCGTTCGATTCACGACGATCCCTAAACGACTCGTAAGATACCATTCAATCCAATCAACATGTGTGCAAATATAGAGTGTTCCTTTGGTTTTTAGAAACCCCAATCAACGTATCGCTTGAACGCGAAGAATGACCACAATTAATTTAAATGCGACTAAATCCGCTAAATATATGTGCATTTGTGCATGTGTTGCTTCGTTTTTTTAAAAAACCCAATCTCTGTATCGCTTGAAATCGCTGAATGACAATTAAGTTAAATGCGATTAAATCCACTCAATATATGTGCGTAAATGTCAATGTGCAGTGTTGCCTCCCCAAGCAATCTCTGTATAGCTTGAAATCGCTGTTAAATGTGATTAAATCCACTCAATAAGTGTAGATCGCTTGAAATCGCTGAATGACAAAATCAACTTTATTCACATTGACTATCAACTTTATTCACATTGGCTGTGATATAATATGTTGTTGCCTCGTTCTACAGTAAAACCCCGTTGTCACAATCAACTTTATTCACATTGACTGTGATATAATATGTTGTTTGCCGTTCGTTCTACAGTAAAACCCCGTAGCCATATCTTCACAATCAACTTTATTTACATTGACTGTGATATAATCAGTGGCGTGCGGTCAAGTAACATTTCTAAAACATTTCTAAAGCGATTTAAATTTATCTTTAATCAACGTAAACTCGATTATAAAATGCCGTGTATTCTCTGCGTTTGTGTTTCCTCTGCCCAAGTGGATTATAAACGGCTTATCTAATATTGCGCACTGCTCGATCAATAGTCATGCGGTTGCTAGATTATTCAGAGCTCAAAATCAACAATTGCGGATGCGCTAAAATGGGTTGGGAAGTTTCCAATTCGTCGAATTTTCACTGAAGGCAAACGGCGCTTCTGAGGACACCGCTTGATAGTTGATTGGCCAATAGGCACGTTGTTCTAAATTATACATAAATGCATATAAATAATGAAGAATAAGTCGTTGGTGAATGGTGATATAATTTGAAAGGTAATGTTTAGTACACTGACCCTTCTCAGATAGTGCAGAACATAACGATACACGGCTTCATCGGTTTGCCATTATAAGATAACACGTCATGTACCAGTACCACATGATATTATCTGGATTAATATAGAAAACATACCAGACACATAATTTGTTCGACGCACGTTGACGTAGCCAACGAAATAAACGATCATGTTTAATTACTTTAATAACTCTTCACGTACCTTTTGTTGCGCACATTTGGTACAACTATTTAATCATACAATAATGGTAATCTTTAGTGACAACTTTCAATCTGTTTGGAAATGTGCGCGACTTTATTTATGGTTAGCTGAGAACATAGCTGAGAAGCAATCTGTTTAGTACAACAAATACATGACACCTTCATGACGTAATCGATTACGCGATTCTCCATCCAGAGCGCGTGTTTGAATATTGCAATATATGAACTTCATGTATACTGCTATCAGGAATCACCAATATTATAAACTACATTCGTTAATTCTTCTGATAGAGTTCTGGGCAGTCTTTCTACGTTATTTTTAACTGGTTGAAGAAAATATCTACTTTTCATCTTGACTCATGTGAACCAGTGAATTAACATGTTTAACCTAAAAAAAGATATGTATAATACCATGCTCATAAGATAAATTTTTTTGGAAAACTCGTTCCTGAAATTGCTGGAAATGCACTTCTGGAGCTTTCGAAATTCAAAATGTTCTGGGGAGAAATTCAAAATGTTCTATCCTCCAACTGGTAACAATTCCTGTCACCTCACGCCACTGGTTCAAAATAATATACGATGAAGCGGCCGCCTGATTGCCGACTAATTTCTAAATACATAAACCGTTTTTACGAAGGGTATGCACGTTCTCGTAATATAATAGACACGTATGTTATCTATTTAGACTCGATAACTCCAAATCTGTTTTCAGAATTGAAATCGAGTAAATAATGGACAACTGTTTCTAGTGTATATGTTATAGCGCACTTGACGCTACTGCTTCGGAATGGAAGACTAGACATGGACAATTCAGATCGAGAACTCTTTAACTGATTCAAAACATGTCTATAGTTTTCAATATTACGTGCACACCTTGCTTACGTCATGAAATAGCCTGCGTAGCAGACGGTTGTTTGGGGGGAGGGGTTATATACGGGACGCGGACAACCGTCTGCTGCGTAGGCTATTCATGAAAGGAACAACGTAAACGTCATTTACAACGCCAAAGGGGCTGTTTATATGAACCGGGCTAGCCCGATTATAGCCATGTTGATTCTCTTCTTATCATGGCTACTTCAGACACCCAAAATGATATTTCAAAGTAGAACTGGCTTAGTTTCGTGATAGGAATAATGTTATCTTTTTGAGTTGAGGAAAGATTTTCGTGACACACCTCAGCCCGGTTAGCCGACTCAACCCTGTTCATATATCAAAACAGCCCCATGCGACGTTTCAACACCTAATCTTATTAATACCACTTATATGTAAATTCGTCATGCAATATATATGCATGAACGCAACACCAGGAATTAGCTTTACTAGGGGCACGTGTCCCCATGCCAACTTTATGTTGATACTGTGTGTAATTTTCAGTTAGGCTGATACGATATTGAAAAAATATCGAATATCGATAATATCGACTATATAGAATTATGCAAATTAGAAAACTTATGTGATGCGGCATACGCGCGTGTAAAAAACAAATTCGCAAAATAGTCAAAACGTTAAAAGATTTATTTACAAAAATTTATTAACGTTAAAAGATGTATTTGCAAGCTTAAAGCATAAACGATTTCGCACGTTTGTTCATAAATTTTCGGCAAGAAACACTAACATGTTCGCCTTGTTCTCGCTTTGCCGTTACTATTTGTCCGGCTTTGCTGAATAGTAACTTTCAGTCGGAACGCTGCTTGCTGGAATCGCCAGATATCGTCGGACATGTACTGCGAAAGGAGAGGAAAATCATTCACATGAACTGAGTCATCGGTTATTGTTTTCAAGCGCTCAACCGCCACTTATGTTAATCCCCATGGTGGGTGGTGTTGCTAAAATTATAGTTATATGAATCACATGACTTATTGTGTTTACAACCACGCTACTCGCTTTTAAATTCGCAAATGCCGTCATACACGTGTTTTCTCAACTTTACCGAAACTAATTGCCGAAAAAGAGAGATGAAGTTGTCAAGTTGAAACTTTCGATATTTTCGATATGCGAAAAATCGAATCGAATATCGATATTTCTCGAAAATATCGATATATCGCATCAGCCTATTTTCAGTTGTTCTATATATTTAATCAAACGTGTCTTCGACTCTTGCAAAAAAACTGCCTTCAATCGAAAGTATATGCAGTGCAATAGTATCTATTTTGACGCTACTTTAAAAAATGAAAGATCAGTTTGTTCCTGAATGTCTGAATTTCTCCACTGCGTTAAGGAGAATCTTCTCACGCTGCAGTTCTCATACACAAACAAGGAACTGTAATCTTTCTTTCTTCTACTTTTAATTCAACAATTCATGTTACATCGACATCGTTCACGATCTAACACTCGTTCGCTCTCTCTCTATCTCTCGCAATCTCCTTCCTTATAATCTACTAACGGAAATACATGCACTGATATACCTATATATTTACAACGTCACTACATTTACCACAACAGTGTTCCGTTTCCTATTTAATACAACCGATTTCTATATCGATGACTATGCCAAGTTGGTTCAACGACCTATGTCATTGCGGTAACTATATCTAACCACGAAATTAATCTTATACACCCTTTTCCTATATGTGTCATAGAACCTGCGTAAACCTAGTGGTTGACTGACATAAACAACCTAATTATAGATACGCTTTCCTCAACAACGCTTTCCTCAATACACTTTCCTCAACCTGGTACTCATATCATTATCCGAGTCGTTTCAAAATGCTCAGACGATCGAGATGAATAGACTGAACAATACCGCTATCACTTCGATTAAAATGAGTTCAATCCGGACGATAGGACTCATAAGATAACACCGACTTTAACTCTTTTATGTCCGGCCCAGACAAAATGCGTCGTACAAGACTGACGACAGGGGCGGATCTAGAGGGGCGCAACTGCTGCTCAAGCAGCAGTCAGATTTTGCCTATAATTAATTAATGCGGAAAAATGCGAGAAAATGCGGAATACATTTGGTTCTTATTTCATGCGCCCGTGGTCGCTTCTGGGCAGCTGACACTCTTTAAAATTGTAATACAGGATATATTTATTACTTGAAGTATGTCTAAATCGGTCGAAGGCTTCCTAGCGCAGCATCACTCGCGGCAGCGGTGCACCAATAGCGGGAACATCGTACGCTGAGTGAGCAGCCGTGAAACCTTAAAATAGCCTCATTTGAGGCTATTTTTAGTAAACTGAGCAGCAGTCAGATGCAGCAAACCAATCAGACACCTTGCCGAGCAAACCCGAGCAGCAGTCAGCAGCAGTCAGATCGGAAATATTCGGAAGCCTATGCGTAAGAATTTCGTTTCAGACCACGGTTGATCTTATTTATTGACGAGACTATTTGGCACACTTTGACGATGGCTTCCAACAAGGTCTTACAGCAATTGCTTAATATACTTGGAGAAGCTTTTCTTGTGCAGAAAAAGAACACAAATTATCCTTGCTCAGGGAAGAATGCGCGCAAATGGTTTATGTGGAGAGGAAGAAAGCTGTCGATGGTCGTGAGCGTATGCCAATTTGCGAAGCTTCAATTCCCAAATAGCCAGGAATCTCGTTGTTTAAACTACTTCCCAGTTCCCAGTAAGGTAAGCATTGCCGCGTGTATTTTTTATGAAACATGTAATCGATATAAACACAGCTAAAGTCATGAATATTAACTTTGGTGTTCCCTATATTTTTGCTGTTTAGTTTAAACTTTAATTGAGCATATTTGAGCGAGTGTGAGACAAATACCAAACTCTCAATCACCAAAAATGATATTACTGACAGAAAATGTAATGAACATCGCAACAGCATACATATTATACAGTATTTATCCTATTATTCTTTGTCCATTTGTGTTAAGTTTACATGTTCAAGTTAAGTTTACATTAAGTTTTACATGTTTAGTCTGAGGATTCAGCTGTTGACAAAGATGTTATGATTGATATGTTCTTGTTGTCATCAAGTCTTGCATCATTTCCAAAATAAATTATATTATACAGTATTGTTATTGTCTGAAATTATATTATATTGTTATTCATGTCTGAAATTATATTATATTGTTATTGATTAAACTGATAACATATACCTCACCTGTCTTGTATATACTGTATGGTGGTATACTGAAGTATTTTATGTATGATTTGAAATCACAGCCCCCAACCCCTGGGATATATAGCGGGGAATTTAACATTTTCCAAATGTTAAAAAACAGCAATTTCCCCTGCCTCTGGGGCAACTAGTTTAGTATTTCAAAAGTATTAATAAACAACTTAGCTTGGTATTTTATACAAATTATTTGTGGTCCCCAACTTGTTTTGTTTTAAGTGGATGTTTTTTCTTTGCCTGAAATCATGTATTTTTATAATACATTGTCAAAATATTTCAGACTTTGATAAGTACTTATTAGGTAATGAAAACCAAAAACGTTGTAACAGTCACAAAGTTACAGCCAGATGAGGGCTTCATCCAAAGGGAACCGAACGATTATACCAAGGATGTTTGCGTACATTTGAGAATGCAACAGAAAAAGAGAAAAATAGAAAGAAAAAGTTGTTGAAAATAATCTTTTATATAGGTATGTTTCATACCAATTGTTATCAAGTTGCAAATATATGGTGGCATATTTTATGAAAATCAAGTTGCAGAACAATAGACATTTTTTTCAATGGGATTACAGTACTTGAGTGACTACGGCTACGTACCAGTATGATTTGCCAGTGTCCTCTATCTATAAGTGTTAAGATACTGGCAAAGCATTCTGGTGATTGTAGTCAAATACAGTAATGCCATTAAACATCATAGTGCAAATGGTCTATTACAAACCATAGCACAATAATAATGTAGTATATGAAATTGTCAACCAACACATCTGCAAACATTTTTAACTGTCTATTTTCCTGCTATGGTGGTCAACCAACAACCCTGTGAGCAGAGCCTTCTTTTCCTTTGTTTCCCCTTGCTGGGTGGGAACAAAGGAAAAGAAGGCTCTGCTCACAGGGTATCAACCAACATATCTATAAATATTTTCAACTGTCTATTTTCCTTCTATGGTGGTCAACCAACACATCTACAAATATTTTTAACTGTCTATTTTCCTGCTCTGCTGCTCAACCAACACATCTACAAATATTTTCAACTGTCTATTTTCCTGCTCTGCTGCTCAAACAACACATCTACAAATATTTTCAACTGTCTATTTTCCTGCTCTGCTGCTCAACCAACACATATATAAATATTTTTAACTGTCTATTTTCCTGCTCTGCTGCTCAACCAACACATCTACAAATATTTTTCAACTGTCTAATTTCCTGCTCTGCTGCTCAACCAACACATATATAAATATTTTCAACTGTCTATTTTCCTGCTCTGCTGCTCAAACAACACATCTACAAATATTTTCAACTGTCTATTTTTCCTGCTCTGCTGCTCAACCAACACATCTACAAATATTTTCAACTGTCTATTTTCCTGCTCTGCTGCTCAACCAACACATATATAAATATTTTTAACTGTCTATTTTCCTGCTCTGCTGCTCAACCAACACATCTACAAATATTTTCAACTGTCTATTTTCCTGCTCTGCTGCTCAACCAACCTGTATATAAATATTTTTAACTGTCTATTTTCCTGCTATGGTGATCAACCAACAGGTATACAAACATTTTAAACTGTCTATTTGGCTGGTCTGGTGGTTAATCAACACGCATATATAAACACTTTCCTGCTCTGGTGCGCTTCGAACGGATTTGGCAAACATCTTATATTCCAAACGAATATCAAACGAATATCCTATATTCGAAATAGTTTTGGCTTTCTTTACTACATGTATTTAATTTCTGGGAGGGTTAGACAGAAAAAATTATTCGAAAAGTATTTGCCTAGGCATATAATTCAGATTGAAAAGAAGCAAAGTTTGTCAGCGTAACTGTTTATATTATACTGTTACAGTTTGAAATTATACCGTTTACGGCGTGAAAAGGAATATTAGTATCGCATATAACACACAAGAGTACGACATTTGACGCACATTGGCGCTTGAAATCCACTTTACATTGTTTTTATTAGAAGAAATTAGAAATCTTTCCACACACTACTTACCCTGGGGGGAAAGGCCTCGCACGCACGCCCGCGTCCCGCCCGTAATCGAGCGCGGAAGAACCTCTGGCACCCAGGGTACACACTACTGAACAAAGCGTAGCAGCATGAAAACATACGTGCGAACCACATGCGGCGCGTGCAAGTAACTAGTTTAATACCAAGACGCAATCCATATTTTGTGTCCGCAATTTTCCCGCCACGCAGTGGGTTTGTTGACTGAGAAAATGCGTCTTAAAAAATGTGGAAATCTGTCATTCAGGAAGATTTGAAATCTTTCGGAAATTAGCAGGAATTGCGTTTTTAAGCCTTCAATTTTCAAAAATTTCTTGGGGGGGCATGCCCCCAAACCCCCCTAGAAGGTGTGCGCCTACGGCGCACATCGGACATTTATCTTAGCAGCAGTCAGATTTTGGCCTGGATCCGCCCCTGGACGAAGTCGTGAATCGAAAAACACAGCACACGGTAAGGCAAGATTATAAATTGAAAATAGACAAGCGCCAGGCACATGATAAATTGAAAATCGACAAGCGCCACGCCACTCTCACACGCCAAGTTTGATTTGATTTCATAAAAAACTCGCGATTGGTGGCCTTTTTGAATTTTCATGATGCTTAATGTGTCTTGTTCGAGAAATTTAAAAGCATTGGTAAAAGCTGGTTTGAAAAAAGTATAGCTTTCGCAACAGTTTAACCAGAGAAATCAATTGAACAAAGAGGTGGTTTAATTTTGGAAATTTTTCATCCGAGAAGAAAGAGTTAAATGCAGTCCTTTAGTTTTAGTTCGCGTAAAAAAGTAGAGTGATGCGTATAGGCAGTTTTTTGGACATAGTAAAAATAATAGTAGTCAACTACCGACATTTAAATGCGCTTGCTTATACCGTCGCCCCATCCCGTATCTGTGTAGGTAAATAATCGAATTTTCATCTTTAATTATAACTAAAGGCTGAGACTCTCGCGTTCTCGCTCTTCTACCCTTCCCCCCCCCCCCCCCCCCCCCTTCGCGAGTCGCTACCCAGACTATACTCTTAGATTAAAAGTCAGTGTTAGGGTTTCAATAGACTCCTATAGGCAACATATATACTAACAATTAGTCGATAATTAATCATTTAAAATTTTATTTGGGAAAATATTAATATAAAATACAGTAATGCATCACAGCAAGGATTAACAAAATACAATTAATGCAGTCAAGCAACACATATCAATAATCATAAATAATGTAAATAATTTAAATTATCAAACAATGTCATGTCAGTATCCTGATTTTAGCTAAGAAAATTCAGGTCCTTTAATTACTAGTAAAAATAACATAGTTTGAAGTGTCATTGAAACTATATCTTCAAGCATTGTTCAAATTTCCAATGAAGGACTTGATTGCTTTGCCAATTTCATCAGCTGAGTCTTCCTGAGGGAAGTGCATCCCTTTAATTTTAACAACGGAAGTATTTGGCCACTTCAGAGCACCTTCTCTTATGGCATTGGTAAAGAAACCAGGATCGGCCTCGAAGAACAATTTTGGAAGATTAACACTGGACTTGAGGTATTTGTTGAAATCTGTAATAATTTTAAGGACATCCTCTGGACCTCCATTGACGAGTGGAATTTCCCGAGCCCATGTCAGGATGGGTCGACGGCATTCACCCCCTTCCTTGTAAGGCTCCAGATAGGCTTCCATTTCTTCTGGTTCCAACTTTCTCGTGATATTGTTCGGTAGCACTGTTTCTAAGAAAAAGTTGTTTTTCATTACCATCTCTTCGCCTGCGTCCGACTTTATTATTTTCATGTCGGCATCGATATCTGGCCAGTCTTTCCATGTTGTTTATGGTATCCACAACGCTTTCCATATGCACCAGTGCCTTTATGCGCTCACTATTCAAGTAACACCAGTGAAATGCCAACGCTGAGCCCCAGTCGTGGCACACAATCACCACCTTCTCTGGTAGATCCAGCAACTCTAAACCAAGCAGAGAAGTACTTGTAGTGATCTACCAACCTGTAGGACTTGTTACCCGATTTTCCTGATTCGCCCATGCCAATGAGATCGAGCGCAATACAGCGGCTTGTGATTGCAAATGAGGAATAATGTTCCGCCAGAGATAAGAGGATGTTGTGTTGCCATGCAAAAATAGAACCACCGAATTCTTTTCTGAATCGAAGTAACTTATGTAAGAATCTAGAACTTCTATTTTCTTACATTGTCTGAACCACTGCGGTCCCGTAATCAGATTTCGCTTCGGGTTTAACTCGGAGACAATTGTGGACGTCATTTCTGCTTTGTAGTTAGATTGCGACTGATGCATGGTGTGCAAACGATTGGCCTTATATATAAATGCTGGTGCGTGTCCATATTTTCTGGAACGTCCGACCCCCAACCGAAGTCACGTACCTCCTCACGTTGGCGTTCTTTTTGCCCAACTATGTCCAATACTAGCGCATTCTACGAATGGACACAAATGGTTAACAAGTCGTAAAGTCATAAGGCTTTACAGGTCGTCACGAATGGTGAAGAAGTCAATTACTCATACGCCTTTACAGGTCATCACGAATGGTTAGCATGTTATTTAGCAGTACGGCTTCACAGGTCGTTACGGTAAAGAGTCCCATAAATCAGCTTAGTTACAGGTGGTAAACAAACCTGTTCGATTCGTGAATAAGGTATTAGGTTACTATCAATTTACCACCAGCTGTTCCCAATGGCATCGTGATGCCTACGACTACGACCAGTCAACCCGGGTCGTTCGATTCACGACGATCCCTAAACGACTCGTAAGACACCATTCAATCCAATCAATAACGTGTGTGCAAATATAGAGTGTTGCTTCGTTTTTAAAAACCCCAATCTCTGTATCGCTTGAAATCGCTGAATGACAATTAAGTTAAATGCGATTAAATCCACTCAATATATGTGCGTAAATGTGCAGTGTTGCCTCCCCATTGTTAAATGTGATTAAATCCACTCAATAAGTGTAGATCGCTTGAAATCGCTGAATGACAAAATCAACTTTATTCACATTGACTGTGATATATTGTTGTTGCCTCGTTCTACGGTAAAACCCCACAGCCATATCTTCACAATCAACTTTATTTACATTAACTGTGATATAATAAGCTGTTTCCCTCGTTTCTACAGTAAAACGCCGTAGCCATATCTTCACAATCAACTTTATTTACATTGACTGTGATATAATCAGTGGCGTGCGGTCATGTAACATTTCTAAAACATTTCTAAAGCGATTTAAATTTATCTTTAATCAACGTAAACGCGATTATAAAATGCCGTGTCGGTATCAAGTGGATTATAAACGGCTTATCTGTAATATTGGGCACTGATCGATCAATAGTCATGCTGTTGCTAGATTATTCAGAGCTCAAAATCAACAATTGCGCATGCGCTAAAATGGGTTGGGAAGTTTCCAATTCGTCGAATTTTCACTGAAGGCAAACGGCGCTTCTGAGGGCACCGCTTGATAGTTGATTGTTCAATAGGCACGTTGTTCTAAATTATATATAAATGTATATAAATAATGAAGAATAAGTCGTTGGTGAATGGTGATATAATTTGAAAGGTAATGTTTAGTACACTGACCCTTCTCGGATAGTCCAGAACATAACGATACACGGCTTCGTCGGTTTGCCATTATAAGATAAGACGTTATATACCAGTACCACATGATATTATCTGGATTAATATAGAGAACATACCAGACACATGATATGTTCGACGCACGTTGACGTAGCCAACAAAATAAACGATCATGTTTAATTACTTTAATAACTCTTCACGTGCCTTTTGCTGCGCAAATTTAGTACAAACTATTTAATCATACAATAATGGTAATCTTTAGTGACAACTTTCAATCTGTTTGGAAATGTGCGCAACTTTATTTATGGTTAGCTGAGAACATAGCTGAGAAGCAATCTGTTTAGTACAACAAATACATGACACCTTCATGACGTAATCGATTACGCGATTCTCTGGTAGAATAAATATGTATATTTTTTATATCATGCAGCAGGGACCGCGGAGCCGGGGGCCCAATATTTTCCGGACCGAAAGTTTGATCGACTGCATTAACAAACATAGCGGCTAATTTAAAGTACTCAGTAGTATAGTAAGTGGGGCTGCGGGCCCAGCAACGTCAAACGTGAATATAAACACCAAAACATCACCAAATTTGTGTCGAGCCACAATTCGGCAATGTTTTGGTACTCACGTTTTATAATCGACGTTGGTGGGCTCACAGCGTCAGTCTCTGTGCTATTATGGTGATCGTTAGTCAATCTAAACACCCCTCCCACGTTTTCTACTCAATTGATACCAAATATTAAAAAAATCACGACTTTCGCTAAACTTTACGCTACTTTAGCCATTTTTTAGGTGCGTTTCAACATTTTCACAAATTTGTCGAATCGCATTTAAAAAATAGTCGTCTCAACATTTTCACAAATTTGTCAAATCACGTTTTAAAAAAATAGAAAGCGCCGTTTCAATATTTTCACAAATTTGTCAAATCACATTTTCACAAATTTGTCAAATCACATTTAAAAAATAGAAAGTGTTGTTTCAAATATTTTCACAAATTTGTCAAATCACATTTTTACAAATTTATGTATCGTAAAAGTGTCTCACGCGTGATAAAATTACCACCTGTTATGCAAATTAGGTTATTGCCACCTGTTAATAATAGATTAGTCCGTTTGTTCACTATTTTCAGCGTTTGTCGCCTCTTTTCTAAAATGGTGGTCGTACACATATTTAGACGTTGTGATTCCTCCCGACAACAAGCCCAAGAAAGGCACGTATGGCGTCACAATCGCGACAATGCTCTCGACGTCTTTCTTTAATAGCGGGTCTTTTTGTAGTTCGTCATTTAGTTCGTCGGGGTTCTCGATAGCGTTCAACCCATCTAGTAAGCTGGCGAATTTGCTGATTAGCAAGTCGGTGAGAAAAGCGTTTGCGATCTCCATTCTCTTCAACTCGTATTGGCGCCATATCTTATCAATAACTTTTGCGGACGCTTTTTTAATGTACGCTTCGGACTGACTTACCACACCGTCACCGGACAGTCTAATAAGTTCGGATCTCCTAACGTCGACGTTGTCTTCCACAGTTGAGGTGTCATCAGTCTCCTCAACTAATTCCTCAATCGTAGGATTTTCCTCACTTTTGCGTTTTACCATCACGCTATTACTTATACCCATATTTTATTGCGGAATAACAACTTCGTGACTGTATGGATAGCGCAGTGAGATTTCGAGTCTAGCGTACTTATTATTTTTTAATGCGGTCACAATCGCCGACGATTTTTCTCTGCTAATGTTTCCAAGATAATCGTCAATAACAACCTTCATATCACTTCTGCTTGGGCAGTAGAAGCAAACGAGCTTACTAATATTTTCTCTGTACGGTTTTGCGATCGACGTCAGTTGTTGTGTGATGACAATAACGCTCAGCATAAAATGTCGCGCGCTAAAAGCCAAGTTGACCAATTGACTAGTCCTATTCTTGACATCTTGAGAGCTCGCACAGTCGTCCAACACAATCAGAGTGTTAGTGCCTTTAAAAACATTTGTTACACACTTGAGAACAGCGTCGACACTGTCCTGTGTGCAGTCTATCGCTAGCACGTCAGGGTCGCGTATGTATTTCCAGTCTTGATACGCTTTGTTCCACTCGAAAGTAGGACAAATCAACACAATGTAGTCAAACTTACCGCGATACTCAGACTCCAATGTTTCCAGCAAATAATGCGTCTTACCACAAGCTGTCATACCAACAATTAACATATTAAACGGAGTCTCCATTAACCCACGTTTGATTTAATACTGGATTGATTGCAACCCATTATTCATAAAGTTGACCAACCCATCGCTTACCACAAACACCCTACACATGACGTTCACAGTCGTCGCTTTCTTAGTGATCTCAAGAAGCACGCCAGATTGTGTGTTCACAATATTTTTACCAGTGGCGACGTTGCGATTGTCTTGAACGCTCCTCAAGTCAATGACCAACGCGAAGCCATCTTTATAGAACTTCTGTATGGTCATGAACTGAGCGTGTTCTTCACCCAACCCGAACAGTCGCTTCGCTTCTGCATAGAACTTCGACTTTGGGATGCCTTGCGAGTACACACTATTTGGCACACCTTCAATCGTGACTCTAATATTCTCAATATTTGGGTAAAGAAACTCCTCACTGTCTGTTCGCACCTTATTCGTGAATAGCAACACAATCGCCTTCATACTTTTTCTTGGTAGATTAATGTTTTCATTCACAATGGTCGTACCTTTGTCCCATTCAGTGGTTTTCATCAATGTAACGTGTTCGTATGACAAACTACGACCACTTGCGTAACCCGACGCTATTTCATCAGCGAGCTCCTGGTTATCAATCGTCTCATACTCGAGCTCGAGGTTCTCCAGAGTGTATCCACCCACAGCGCTACCGGATTGCGCCACCATGATGTCTGTGGCCTTCGGAAGTGTGATGACATACTGCAAGTTGTTGTTCATGCTAAAAGGAGCGTACAACCCGTGGTCGTTCATGATTTTACCAAGCTTAATCCGCTGCTTTGTTCCAATCACACCAAACATCAACGCGTCACTAACTTTAGCGACGTTCCCACTCGTCGCACCACTGTCATCCTTAGAAACTAGCTTTCTCAAGTTCTCACCACCAATACCATAGTCAATCATTTGGTCTCGCGCAGTGACACTCTCCCAAAGGTCGCGATAGACACCAGTGTAATTTTCCCCATTGTTGTCGTACACAGTCTCCCCGGCTAGTCTCACAACAAGTTTCTCAACCAACAACTTGCTCACATTGTTCAAGAACCAGCTTTTGGTGTTTGCATTCTTAAAGTCGAACACTAGACCCAACGATCCAGGCACCAAACAGCTACTAACCTTGAGCTTTGGTATGTCAACGTAAAGTTCCTCACCAGGACTGACCTTATTAGGGTTCAACGTGATTACGTGTTGCGTTCTCACCCCTTTTATGACACCCATGGTCGCTCGTCTAAAACCAGGGCTCAACTCTGCCGACGTGACGTTCATATACCTTTACATATGTTTTATCGCTACCGTTTTAGCTTGTAATAATCATAAGCAAACCACGCAAGTACCACCGCAAGTACCCACAGATTCTGAGCCAACCAAGCGAGACCCTTTGCACCCAACGTCAACATATTGTAAACTAAATTAGCCAACCCAACAGCCCATGGACCCATCTTCGTTATCGCGTTCTTAACAGCTTGTGCAAATGACCTCGTAGCAATAGCGCCTTTCATAACAGCAGACCTCCCAGCGATAATAATAGTTGTTATAATTCCAGCCACTGAAATTGCTACAGCGCTCAACCCAACCATATTTTCTTTAGCCCATTCCTTAAATTTCTGCAATCTGTCAATGTCGACTTCTTGTTGCTCTCTAACTTCTTCAAGCTCGCGCTGTTCTAGGATTCTGTCTATGGCTTTCTCAAGTCCTCTCACTCTTTTCAAGCAAACCAACGTACTCTCGCTCTTCGTCACTCGTGAGACCACTTTGGCTAGCTTTTTTTTTTTTCAAGCTCCACCAATCTCCCATTCGCTTCGTCTAACGCCTTTTGAAAATAGTCTGCTTGTATTTGCAAATGCAACCCATTGTCACCTATTCTTGACTCAACGCAACACAACCATCACCTGGATTAAGCACACCATTCAGCTCACGGTTTTCGTTTGAACGATAACCCAAGTATGTCAACATAACCCACTTTTGTATCAATTACTGAGGGGTTGTCTGGGGTCACTTCTGTTGTGGCAACTGTTGTTTCTGTACTCTCAGGGATTTGACTAACTAACTTTTTTGAACTGCTCGATCGCGTTTTTACTACTCGCGTCCTCTACTGTAGATCAAACCCCTTTTCCCAAGTTTTAGAATTAGTTTGGGTTTTCCATATTTACCATCTTTGTTTATCGGTTTGAAAAGAATAGCCTCTGAGTCCGTAACCCACGACCTGTTGACTATTTCCCTTGACGCGTCGTCGTGGCCGAGTCCCTTTTTGTTTAATTTACGTATTTTCTTATTTATTAGATTAATTCTTTTTTTTACGTTTGTTTTCTGTTAGCTTTTTGTTGGATGCTTTTAGCTCGCCCAGCCTTCTCTCGATTTCTTTCTCCTCTTCAAAAGCTATACTAAAACTCTCGTCATTGACATCACCATATGACTCCTGCTCAACAAACTTTACTGCAGGGGCTTCTGTGTTAGTTCCCCATATTGTCCCACCGTCTTACCATCGTCAGTATCAATAAATGACGTCTCTTTTTGCCAACCTCGTCTCACGTCTAGCTCGCTCCTTATCTTTTTTCGCTTGGTCTTGATAGTCCGTTGTAATTAACGCGAACATTTTCCGGCATGTTGTTCTTCAGTGTGCTTACCGTACACGCCTTCAATAGCGTCTTCGATATCGGCGAGCGTATTCTCTAATTGCTCATTACTCATGTCTTCGTACTTATTGAGGGTTTCCATCTCAGTCTCGTCAAAAAACTTCCCCACCTTTTAGCCATATTACATTAGCTCACATTTTGAATATCGCTCTCTAACTCCTACGAATCACATTTTCTTTCTAGTTTTAAATAATTATACACAAACCGACGCGAATGTCCACCGCAAACACCCCACAGATTTTGAGCTAGCCAAGGCGAGACCCTTTGCACCTGTCACCAGCGCGTCGTAAACTAAGTTAGCCAACCCAACAGCCCATGGACCCATCTTCGTTATCGCGTTTTTTAACAGCCTGTGCGAACGACCTCGTGACCATAGCGCCTTTCATAGCATTAGACCTCCCAGCGACAATAATAGTTGTTATAATCGCAGCTACTGAAAATCGCTAAAGCACTCACCCCAACCATTATTTTCTTTAGCCCATTCCTTAAATTTCTGCAATCTGTCCAATGTCAACTTCTTGTTTGCGCTCTAACCTCTTTCTATTCGCCGCTGTTTCAATAACTATGTCTCTAGCTTGGTGTAAGTCCAATCACTCTTTCAGCTAGAACCGACGAACTCTTCGTTCTCCTGCAGCTGTGAGGTCTTTCTCTGCAAGCTCCGCTATTCTTTTGTTTCACTTCATTTATCAAGTTTTTGATAACGGTCCGCTCGTATTTGCAATGCGCCAGTGTCGCCTATTCTAGACTCACCCGACACATTCTCGCTTGGATTGAGTAGCGCGCTCAACTCACGGTTTCTCGACTGGTGTTAGTCCAGGTATGTTGACGTACTCTGCGTGTGTGGTGTCTAACAATGGCACACTCCTCACGACGTCCTTCACGATCTCTCACGTTGTCAATAGTCTGCGTTGCGAGATCACTAAAAACCCTCTCCACATGTTGATACACTCCTCCACCACTCCGCGTTACGAGATCGTTAGTAGTCTCCCCCATGTGTTGGCGAAGTCTTAATGTCGTGTTCGCGCTTCAGTCCACTCTCCACTCTAGTTAGTCTAGTTTCCTCAATCGGCTGTGACGCCTAGATCGCCCCGAGCTAGCTCAAGATCTTGAGTGGCTCTTTCGAGACTTGCGATCTAGTTTCATCATTACTCATATCTTTGTATTCATCAAAGCCCTCCGTCTCGAGGTCGTCCGAAGCCCACTCTTTAGCCATGTTACACTAGCCTACATTTTGAATATCACTTTCTGGTATCCATGAGTTATGTTTGCTCTCGTAACCTAACCATTTGACCAGCGCCATCCTTCTTCCCTCTGACTTTCTTTCTTTTTCAAACACCTTTTCAACTCTGTACACATCATCGCCGTGTTTCCTATTGACCAGCGATAATTCCTGCTCATAAAATTTACCAATAATCTGTTCACCACTTATGTACCTCAATTTCATACACATTCGGATCACCGCGAATAACCTTTACCACTTTAAACAGCTCTTCATGAAGTTGGCTTCATAGCCCTTTGTGAACACCGCTTGTACTTACTAATTCTCACTGACTCACAACTCTAAACTTTGGCAATTGCCTTTATTTATTTCGCCTTTTCATCATAATGTCCACATTGCTATTGTAATTGCTTCACGGACATTGTACTTGTATGTCCACGAGCGTAAAGTACTTCCACATAATACTCTTGAGACTTCTATTAAAACGCTCAACAACAGCGGCCTTTTTATCACTCTTAGTGCTGCTTGAAATGTTCAACAACAGCATTCTCTTCTTCAGCAAACTTTTAACACCAACTTATTGTGACAAAATTTCAACTCGTCAATTAGGGTCATGTCTTAGGTGTACCGATCTTTAAAAGTCAAACCAAACAATTTTCCAACAGCCTTAGTCATGTTCTTAGTGTCTTTTCTATAACGCAATACCAAAAAGCATATCTACCAATATTTCAATGCCTGTCAATATCCAATAATACCCTCCATTCTGTTTTGAGTACTTACTCATGTCCACTAAGTCCATTTGAAAGCTCTTCACCAAGAAATCCAACAAAAGTCGCGCGGAACTTATGTCTTCTCACAATAGGTTTTGTACCTAGTGTAGGTGTCCTGCGCTGTCAACCATTCTTTCAACTGTTTTTTCTAGTTACTTTCAATCCGTCTCCCAATGCCAACTTTGATACAAATTTCTCTACAACCACTGTACCCCGTCTTGGGATTATAATAGATTGGTCTCTCAACCCCTGCTCTGTTTCCACACCAAGCTCCATATAATTCACACAATATACAGTTCCAATAGCACCGCGCCAATTTTAATAGCGCTGTTATTTGGTTTGATGCGAAACGTCATACTTGAGTAAACACCTTTTTTAATTCTCCACCTTAGATTCAATGTCCCACATGACGTTGCACCGACCCATTCAAAGACTGTTCAGTGGGTATTGGCAAACGTTGTGATCACACTGCTTCGCTTCCCATCAATACCCACATTGCTCTCCGTCTCAACAATATCACATAAGATTTCTATGTACTTCAGACCTCTGAGCATGTCGACCTCGTTTGGACTAGTGTGCACCCGTGAGTCACCCTCAATCACCCTATACTTCGCGAAACCAAATAGAGGCCCAAGTCTGCCAAGCTTAAATGGGACGCTAACCTTAATCGCGCATCTACCTGTGAACGGTATTTTCTCTATCTCAAGGTCCACACCCTTCCTTTCTTTAAAGTCTTTTTTTAATAGTCTGACTAGTGTGTCGAAGCTAGTATACCCCCCACTCGTTATTGTACTTTTAAGATCACTCGAAGGGTGACTAAACTCGGAGAGATGAGGGGCGTCGCCATCTAATATGTTATTGTAGTCCCAAAACACAGTGGCTGTCTTGACCATAATGCATGGGTTATCGTGCGTAACCATCACGCTGTTGTCAAAGGACACAACTTTTTCTAAGCCTTCAATGAATACCGTCAACTTTCGCATTATGTATAACATATGGTATATTATATGCAGAAAGCCCTTCATGATTACTATGGAAAGTATTACAAACGTGCGATGGCGAACACATCAAAGGCTGCACACGACGCGAAGGCAGACCTCATCAAAAAGTACCCTCACGCTACTTTAAGCAAATTCGAGTTCAATCCAAATATTTCACAAGATGGTAAAATCATGAGTGTCGACATATATTTCAGAAACAATGACATCCTTAGCACAGACATAACCAGCACAACCTTCAAAAATGATAAAAAAATGTGGAAGTGGCTGCACAATAGCAAGTTCCCAATAATATGGCAAGGTGGTGGAGCTATCCAACCACTACCAAAAGGTCATAAGAACCACTGGGGACTTTGGGACGGCTACCCAACAGAAAATGTGTTGAATTATCCAGTGAATAACTTTAAAGTTTTTGTTAACCAAAATAGCTACTTCATGTCAAAGCTACCAGTCTTGCGAGTCACTACGTCGAAGACAAAATCAGAGTGGGATGACAACGAATCTTACTACCGCATTGTGTTTGCGACGTATTGCGCGAGTTTCTGTTGTGGAGTGTCATTGCAACATTTATCAGTGTCGCAAGAAGTTCACCCTGTGGTCACAAGTGTGATGAGATTTCATTTGTACTTCACCATTAGAAGACTTCTCAGAAGAATGGAAGGTGGTGAGACCATGAAATCAATAAGTAGAGAATTCAACGCTTCTGAATTGTATGGTAAGATTTCTAAGATTCCCAGAAGGCACTACTACCAGAATAAAGTCCTGAGCGATGGCACTTTAGGCGAATCCAGAGTCTTCACACTCAACGACGTTCAGAATGATTACAAACGATACGTCGCGCGATTGTCAGACGGCTTTACCAACATTGGACTGCAATATCTAAATCAGAGCATAGAGTCCTTTGTGTACTCCACACTTGGTGCGCAAGCGAGAACGCGTGTATCAGTCGTTGGTGGTTCTGCAGGGAGTTTAGAAACCCAACAAGAATTCCGCAAGTTGTTTTCTGACAGTGTTATACAGTACGACGTATCGACATGGATTCTCAACATGAATAAATCGATTAGAGACACCAACGTTGTTCAAAATCTTGCAGTGTCGCCAAGTACATGGTTAATGCCAAGCAACGTGGTGATACTCAAGAATAAAATCGCTGGGTACAACAACTTATTAAAGATTGCCACAGAGTCCATGAGATTTGGAGTGAACACTCGCTTGAATGCAACAACACCAACGATTGCGGCTAAAAAAGTTCACCAAGAAAATGTGGTGACTCACTTAGTAACGCCAGCGAGTCTTGCGGCTAAAAAAGTTCACCAAGAAAATGTGGTGGCTAAAAAAGTTTACCAAGAAAATGTGACACCACTTCCTGTGAGAAAAACAGTGACCACCACCACAAGCGAGTCAGACACGACAACGTTGGCGATAATCTTAGGGTTCTCAGCAGTCTCTGGCTATCTACTAACCAAATACACCTTGAAGTAGTAATGAGTCTAAACTATGGGTATGAGTCTGATGACCCTCACGATAAAATACTAAAGAGAACGAAAAGACATCTGGACGAAGATCCTAAATTAAGCGCGACTGGTGGAAGGATGTCTGGAATAATAGACATGCAAGGCTCAGCGATAAAAAACGTAGCAGATCCAGTCGACGACTCAGACGCTGCAAATAAAAGAACTCTAGAGCAATTGCTATCAAGCTACCTCAAGAGTCAGTCCTACAACGTTGTGCTCGACTTCAACGTTAGCACACACGCCTTGAAAAACGTGGAATTTCACACCAATGGTTCAAACAAAGTGAAAGCCATTGGTGAAACAAGCAAATTAGTGCAAAACAACCCGGCTTATGGCCCTATTGTCGGCATCAGCGGTGTGAGTCAAAGTTTTCTATCCCCCGTGTTAACACCAATCCCACTTGAGTCAGGTCTCCATTTTAATTGTCCAAGTATGCAATGGTGTGACCTCTCTATTTTTGTTGTGGTGAGGCTACCCATGAGAACCGCTGGGTCAAATTGGGAGACAATTATATCAAACGACGATGGTCAGTGGGATAAGTTCATAGGGTACAAGACTGGTATGACCAACGGACTCGCGTATGGTGGTAGCGTCCCAGCAATGGAGAGCGTATGCACTATTCCGAGTAGCATTAACATAAGTAAAATGCATATGATATCGGTACACTGGCAAATGGACAACTCACATGTCAGAGTCAACAACGTTAAGTCAACCGATTCAGACTTCATAGCAAATATGAAAAAGATAGGCACACCCTATGGAACGATTTTTGGAATACATCGACCAGGAATACCACTAGCGCCCTATGCACACCCATCGTTGATAGAATTCTACGGTGTGAAAATTGTGAGTGGTTACATGACAAACCGAGACATCATAATCATGGGTGGAGAAATGATGAAGGAATATGGTATAAAGTAAATGGGAGCATGTATTTCGAGACCTCGTGAGATATATAAAATAAATAAAACGACTGATCACATGTTCAAAGCTGGTGGATCGTTTGGCCGCGGTGACGTGACTCTCGAGCTCCACGCTGAGATTGGTATGAGGTCTAAAAAGACTTACGGCGAACCTATTATGTTACCCGCAGAATCAGACACTGTGGGGGTAGTAGGAGACGTGACTTAAGTTATGTAATGGGTTGGCTTAGAAAGCTGGTTCGTAACATTAGAAACTTTTTCAGACGACGTAGAAAACTGAGGACTAATAAAACGTATTTGCTGCATTGGTACACAACAAACCAGATCTATAAAAAACCTGGCACCTATGTCGAGTAGTTTTTTCGTGGAGGACTATATAGTGATGACTTCCGCAACGCCTCGATTATTCGATTTCGATGGTCACCAAATCACGACGGTCATGGACAACGGTGAAATATGGTTCAAAGCAGGAGAAGTCGCGAGCGCTCTAGGTTACGCTCGACCAAAAGATGCAGTCAACGACCACGTCGAACCTGATTGTAAAATGAAGATAGAGCAGGCCTCGTTTATCAACGAACTTGGGGTCTACTCATTGGTGTTCTCGAGTAAATTGGAGCGTGCGAAACACTTCGGAAGGTGGGTGCACTCAGAAGTCTTACCAAGCATTAGAAAAAGTTTAGCTGACGTTGGTCTCAAACACAATCAATTTAAAATGATCACTGAGTTCGACCTCCACACGAAAGTTGTTGGTTTTCTTAGGAAATATTATCCAGAAGCTATTTTGATAGCTGCTTGTGGTGAGAATCAAGACACCTCGAGTAAAAGAATAAATTCGTGGAAAAAAGGTTACCAACGTGGAACGCCTGACTTGATTATTGCCAATGCAAACCGACAGCATAGCGGGCTTGTGATCGAGTTCAAGAATCCAGGTGGCACAGGCAAGACGTCCAAAGAGCAGGAGTCTCTGTTGCTCAGATATAAATCCGCTGGGTATCTAACACTCTTGTGCGACTCGTACGACGACGCTATTACCGCGGTAATAAAATACTTCTTTGACGTTGGGTTTCAGTGCTCTCACTGCCTTCGTAAATTTAAAAATAAATCAGCGTTGAGTAACCACGAGAGACGTTATTGTAAAGAGACTTTTTAGACAGCGAGTAATAAGTCGAATTAGCGCTCGTTCTCGTTGTTGAGACGACGTTTGAGGCGACAACTGCTCTAGCATTTTTAAAAGACGTTTTTTAACTCAGTAAAAGGTGTCTGCGAAGATTTCTCTCTTTATTTCACAAACCTTCTGACCACTGTGTGAAAAAATGTTTCTACGGTACATTGGACGCTTCATGTGACCAATGTCTAAATTTAAAAAAGTGGGATGTATTGAGAACACCCGTAATTTTATGTGGAAGGATGATGACGTCTGCACACTGCACGGTATTGCTCAGCACCACCAACGAATGATGGTCCTGGGTTGTATCTCCAATTGAATGGTGCGTCAACAGTTGTTCCGTAAGTGTCGCGACAAACGGCGCAATACGCTTTTAGAAAGGTGATGTCGTCTGCCATTGGAAAGAGCGTGTCAAGCTCACCAAGTTTTTTTAAGTGCTCCGTTGTTATGAGACCACAAATAATGACATGAATGCCAGCTTTAATGTATTCACGAGTAATTGGGAGTAACCCAGAGTACCAATGGCCCTCATCAATGCCAATGACGTCATAGTCAGCTATCTCGGGAGGACTCGGAAGGTTGGTGATTAACTTCGCAGGTAAACTGTCTGATCCGACAACAATGGTCTGACGATGTGTGGAGAACGCGTGGTCAGTTCGCCTAGTGTCACCTGTGTTGTTCATGTAGAGGACTTTGAGCCCTGATTTACTTAGCGTGATTAACCTACGAAGAGTCTCTGTTGTTTTTCCTGCAAACATGGGACCAATCACGATTTCTAGTTTACCGATTTTCTTCATGGTTACTATACCTCCAGAGAAATGTTCTCTCCTGTTGCGGCAACTGTTGCTCGTTGTTAAATATCCGCTGAAGCTCTAAGTTTTTAAGATGGGACCTCGAGCTCTCGTGTCTCAAGCGATGCAGTGGGTCGTTGGTGGCCACACCGCATGGGTGACAGGTGTACACGTTTTCGTCTCTCGCAAAGTGTCTGTGGGCGGGCGAGAGTACGTGGTCCCTGATATCATCCGCACCCAGTATCTCATTACACCCAACCTTGCAAACGTGAACGTCGCGGTTTGCGGCGAGCTCTAGCCACGCTTTGGCTTTGGTTGGGCATGGTTTCCACATAAGGGTCGCTAAGAACACTTGGAGGAAATTACCGAGTAATGTAGCTGTGGACCCACTAGGGTTGTTCAAGTAGACGTCACTCGCTAACATAAGGTACTTGAATGGTGAGTAACACCACACAGGGATTATGTCAGCTAACACACCAGCAAGCTCGTTGGCTCTGTCTTCTCGAAGATCGATCCAAGCGTCGAGAAGATACCTCGTATGGCGGATCTGAGAGCCAAGCCGTTTTGGTGGCCCTTCAGGGTCGGGGTCGAACATTGTGTATGTTGAGAAGTACTCGTTTAAGACGGTAGGTCCAGAGGCGCCTTGTAAATTGGGCACACTGATAAAGGCTGTTCTCAACATGTTGGCAATATCTTCTTCGCTGATTTCTCTGGCTTGAGTCATTATGTTATACTCTCAGAAAAAATCCTAATTTTTTAGTGCGTTTTGGTCTGGAACTGTGAGATACCTGTGAGGTCAACTGTGAGACATCTGTGAGGTCGACTGTGAGTAAGATAACACGTGATAATGTATTAGATGGTTGAGGACTCACAGACGGCTGTTGAAGCTAAGATCACAGCTGATGTGAAAAGTGTTAAGGTGAAGGACCCAAAGCGCGTCGCTGCTGGTAAAAAGTTGGCTGAGATATCGAAAGCTGCGAAAGAAAAGAAAATGCGTGAAATGATAGTTAACGAAGAGCAGGGTGGTGAGTGGAGCTATGGATATGTTGTCGGAACACTCGGTGTAATCATCGCTGGCGCTTCACTATGGTACACAATTAGCAATGAAAAAGAGACACAACTGGAACCTGCGAGCACTGTGGTTAGCGCGTCAGAAAATCGTAGAACTTGTCGTCCAGCGTTAGACACATTTGATTCTTAAACAAAACACACGACAATGTATATATGTCCGCGATCGATCGAAAAGAACTTATGAACGAACTGTACGACGCGTTACTTGTTACGACTGGTGCTGTGGCAGTGAGTATGATTTCGAAAAAGGCTTTGGGGGAACCATTGGGAACACCAGAGACTGTGAAAGGCACAGTGAAACTTGCTGCAGCTGTTGGTGCAGGAACGTTGTTAGTAAAATGGATGCAATCGAAAAAGTGGATACCAACAGATCCATTCAAATCAATGTAAGTTAATGGCGAGTGTTGTGGCTGGAGGGATTTTTAATGCAGTGGCTTTCGCAGGCGCTGGCTTTATGTTTTCGAAGTTTAATCACACAGGCTACGAGACCGAGATGAAAAGACATAACCATGCGTTGGAACAGCTAGCCAGTGCGAAAGAAGTGTGGTATGAGAATGAAGTCGCTAAAAAAGATAAGATCCAGCGTTTACGACAACGGCTCTCTGATGCTAATGCTGACATCAATGACACAAACCACGCGTTGGAAGAACTTAGAAGCGTAATGACTATTCAGTACAGCGGACGAGTGTTCACTGACTCCCCGAAGATTGCGGATTACTACCAACCAAGTGCGGAAATGAAGGAATACCAATTATTGTTTGTTAGCGCGCTAGGTTTGGGTAGTGGAATAGCGGTATGGGTGCTAGTTCGTTGAAAAAATATGTTGGAGTAGTATAAGAGTGATGGACAAACTTATGAGGCAGATGAGCTATGGTTACACAATTGACGAAATCGCGAGTGAGACGCAAATTGAGTGTGGAGGCACCTTCAGAATTTACCACTGCTCGGATTGTGACGTTGTGAAACATTTGATTGACTGTGGTGGGTACGCATGTCCAAAGTGTGGCGACACCGAATGGGGCTACACTCAGAGTTACAGCGACATGAGACTCGCACGGTTAAAAAGCGTTCACAAACGGTCTTGGTGGATGGGGAGGAGACTACGGAACGTTGTGAAGTGCGAGCACCTTGAGTTGATAAAAGAGGACTTCTTGAAAGTTGTCAACGCGTTGTACTCATGCAATTTGATAAAGGGTAGAAATGTCAGCAGATATGGATACTACATTATTAGGTTGTGTCATAGAAGACGACTCGAGACACTCAAGAAGGTGCTTGACCTTAAAGACGGAAAGGTGAAAGACAAGTTCGACGATAATTTGTTTGGGGTGGTGTACCCAAAGCTGGGATGGTGTGAAAGTGGCGATATTTATTACAATGAGTGGGTTAAGAAAAAAAGTGTAGTGTAAGTATAAGCCAATGAGTCAGACTGCGAAAAACCCGCTGAAAAAAAGACGGGCGCATAAGACGAGTGCAGCCGTTGTCAATTCACTAACAGACGAAGCGACCAACGTTCACGGCTTCTTTAGAGATCAAGAGGGACAACCTGTAGTCGAAGACCTCACACCGTCAACACATTTGTTGGATCGAGCACTGAGAGGGTTCACAAGGTCCTATGGAGTCGAGGTAATTGACGACAGAGACATCAATCAGGTAAATGGTAGTAGAAGTGCTGTCACCAACCTTTTGAGACGTGAATTAGGTGAGACCAACGGAATGAAAGTGGTAGAGACAGTCAAGGTCACTTTTGAGAAAGTTTTAGAGCGTGATAAGACCACATACAAAACTGCCTACTTTAACAGCGAAACGTTCGTCGTCATTAACGAGCATGACATCGAGGGTGTCGCCAATCGTGGGTCGGAGCAGATTTTGACGCGGATAGCTGGGTGGCTATCTGAGGGGTCTGGATGGACTATCGACAAAATAGATGCGCACTACGTCAACGTCGCTATTTACAGACCTTTGCATGGGAGTAGCTACATTGCGTTGCCAAAGGAGCTGTGCAACAGTATGAAGGGTCTGATAAATGTAAATAATGGGGATGACAACGAGTGCTTTAGATGGTGCCACCTAGCGCATAAGTTTCCTGTTGGAAAACACTCCGATAGAACGTCGAAGTACGCTAGGCATGTCGGTGAGTTGAATTATGACGGAATTGACTTCCCAGTATCAGTCAAAGACTACAACAAGATCGAAAAGGCGAACGATATTAGCATAAATGTTTTTGGGTATGAAAATAAGCAGCCATTCCCTGCGTACGTTTCTAAGGAGGCGTATCCTGACCATATGGACCTACTGTTGATAACTAATGACGTGGGCAACAAGCATTATGTGTATATTCGCGATTTCAACAAATTCATGTACCGTCAGACAGAGCATAAGGCTAGAAAACACTTTTGTAGGTATTGTTTACAGTGTTTCACCCGCGCGGACGTGCTTGAGAGCCATATTGAAGTGTGTTTGGTCATCAATGGGAAGCAAGCTATTAAAATGCCGCAAAAAGGTACGAAAGTGAAATACGAGAATTTTAGTAGACAGCTAAACGTACCATTTGTGGTGTACGCAGACTTCGAGGCTATCACACAGAAGGTGCACGCAGCAAAGCTGTCAAGCGAGTGTAGCTACACAAATGCTTACCAGAGGCACGTTGACTGCGGTTATGGGTATAAATTAGTTTGTTGCTACGACAACGAGTACAGTAAGCCAGTAAAAGTGTATCGCGGTGAAAACGCAGTCAACAAGTTCATTGGGGAGATGTTAGAAATTGTTGAATATTGTAAAGAGACATCTGAGAGCCACTTTAACAAAGAAATGATACTAACTGATGACGATAAGAGGGACTTTGACGAGGCTAAAAGTTGTCATATTTGCAGTGTTGAGTACACTGGCGCTGACGTTAGAGTGAGAGACCACTGTCATGTCTCAGGTGAGTACAGAGGGTCTGCACATCGTCAGTGTAACGTGAACTTTAAGTTGACTGACAAAATTCCTGTGATCTTTCATAACTTGCGCGGTTACGATAGCCATTTCATTATGCAGGAGATTGGCAAGTTTGGCCAAGACATAAATGTGATACCAAACAATATGGAGAAGTACATGGCGTTCATGCTTGGAAAAAACTTGGTGTTCTTGGACAGCTTTCAGTTCATGGGTAGCTCTTTGGATAACTTGGTGAAGAACCTACCAAGAGACGCTTTCAAATACACGTCAGAAGTGTTTCATGAAACAGGGTTGGCACTTATGACAAGAAAGGGGGTCTATCCCTATGATTATATGGACTCCTTTGATAAATTCGATGAATGTGAGCTACCCTCCAAAAAGGACTTTTACAGCGTTCTGAATGACGAGCATATTACGGAAGAAATGCATGAGCGCGCTTGCGATGTGTGGGACTACTTCAACGTTGAAAATATGGGTGGGTACCATGATCTGTATTTGAAAAGTGATGTGCTTTTGCTCGCTGATGTTTTTGAGAACTTTAGAAAGACATGTCATCGCGAGTATAAATTGGACCCGTGTCACTATTTCACATCGCCTGGATTGGCTTGGGACGCGATGTTAAAGATGACTGGAGTGGAACTCGAATTATTGTCCGACATTGACATGTTCCAGTTCGTAGAAATGGGTATGCGTGGTGGTGTGAGCTACATATGCAACAGACATGGCGTGGCGAATAATAAATACATGGAAGAGCACGATAAAGCGCAAGAGTCGAAGTATTTGATGTACCTTGATGCTAACAATTTGTATGGGTGGGCAATGAGTCAGAGTCTCCCCACAGGTGGCTTCAAGTGGTTGACTGAGATAGAAATAAAAAAGGTTAATCTATGCGACTATCACAACAATAGTAAAAAGGGCTTACTGCTCGAAGTCGACTTGGAGTATCCAGACCATTTGCATGACCTACACAACGATTACCCGTTGGCTCCCGAGAAGATGGAGATAACTGTTGACATGTTGTCGGAGTACTGCACGAAAATCAAAAATAAGTTTAACGTGAGTGTTGGCGGTGTGAAAAAGCTGGTGACTAATTTGATGGACAAAAAAAAGTATGTGTGTCACTATGGAAATCTGCAGTTGTACATGGATCTTGGATTAAAAATCAATAAGATTCACAGGGTCCTGCAGTTTGACCAGTCCAAGTGGCTAGGCAAGTACATCGACTTTAACACAGTCAAAAGAACTGCGGCTAAGAACGCTTTTGAGAAGGACTTCTTCAAGTTGATGAACAACAGTGTGTTCGGAAAAACGATGGAGAATTTGAGGAAGCGTGTTGATGTAAGATTAGTGACCACTGCGAAGAAATTAGAAAAGCTTGTCTCGAAGCCGACGTTTGTGTCTTGCAAAATATTTAGCGAGAACTTAGTTGCTGTCCACAAAGTTAAAGAAACGTTGACACTAAATAGACCTGCATATGTGGGTATGTGCATACTAGACTTGAGTAAAACGCTGATGTACAACTTTCACTACAATTATATTATGAAAAAGTACTCTAGCGACACCTGCAGATTACACTTCACCGACACTGACAGTCTGCTGTACACAATAAAAACCGATGACGTTTATTCCGACTTTATGATGGAGTGCGAAAAGTTTGACAATAGCGACTACCCTGCAGACAGCCCATTCTTTTTTAGAGAGAATAAGAAAGTTATTGGGAAGATGAAGGACGAGTGCGCTGGGACGCCAATTATTGAGTTCGTTGGGTTGCGCAGTAAAATGTACAGCTATTTGAAAGAGGGTGGAGGTGGTGGGAAAACCGCTAAAGGTATTAGAAAGAACATAATTAAAAAGGTAATCAGACACGAAGATTACAAAAGCGTGCTACTAGAGCAGAAACAATTGCGACACACAATGAAGACCATTAGAAGTGTCAAACATCAGCTCGGTAGTTACGAAATTAATAAAGTGTCGCTATCCTGCTTTGATGACAAACGATACCTTTTAGAAAATGGCATTGACTCCTACGCGTATGGTCACAAAAACATTGAAGTGAGAGGCGACAAACGCTGAAAATAGTGAACAAACGGACTAATCTATTATTAACAGGTGGCAATAACCTAATTTGCATAACAGGTGGCAATTTTATCACGCGTGAGACACTTTTACGATACATAAATTTGTAAAAATGTGATTTGATAAATTTGTGAAAATATTTGAAACGACACTTCCTATTTTTAAATGTGATTTGACAAATTTGTGAAAATATTGAAACGGTGCTTTATATTTTTTAAATATGGTTTGACAAATTTGTGAAAATGTTGAAACGACTATTTTTTAAACGCGATTCGACAAATTTGTGAAAATGTTGAAACGACTATTTTTTAAAATATGGCTAAAGTAGCGTAAAGTTTAGCGAAAGTCGTGATTTTTTTAATATTTGGTATCAATTGAGTAGAAAACGTGGGAGGGGTGTTTAGATTGACTAACGATCACCATAATAGCACAGAGACTGACGCTGTGAGCCCACCAACGTCGATTATAAAACGTGAGTACCAAAACATTGCCGAATTGTGGCTCGACACAAATTTGGTGATGTTTTGGTGTTTATATTCACGTTTGACGTTGCTGGGCCCGCAGCCCCACTTACTATACTACTGTACTCCATTTCAACCTAAAAACTTTGAATTCCCAAAGAAGAATTATGGCAAACAACCTTCAGTTCCTTTCAGTCAACATTGATTAATTTATTCCCCTGGATTCACTGCAACGAAGCAAATTACTCGGTTTTATGTTTTATTTGTTCAAAACAGAATGCTAAAAATTACTTGTCAGGGTAAACCAATATATAAGGCGACACCGATAGTGTCTAGGTCAACTTATACAAGGCGACACAGATAGTGAATCGAATTTCATTCAGCTTTGTGGATAATGTGGATAAATATATGAGCCATGCCATTCAAAATGAGATTCTCTCAAAAATGGCACATCAAGTACAAAGAGATCTTGTCAATGATATAGGATGCAACTTTTTTTCAACAATAGCTGATGAGTATACCGATATCAGTAACCATGAACAACTAACTATTTGTCTTCGATGGGTTGATGAGATGCTAGATGTACACAAAGACTTTCTTGGGTTTTATAGGATTCCTAACCGATTGCATCTGACACAGTGGTATCGGTCATAAAAGATGCCTTTATCAGACTAGCTAATAGGATTTCTAAAATCCGAAGATATTTCCTTGCAAATGGAAAACTGGTGTATCGGCATGCCCAATTGGATATCTTTAAACTGCTAATGAAGAATACTAAGATAATTTGTTTTTCGTATGTCCTAAATGCGGTGAAAAATCTTGCTGTACTTAACTCATGCTGAAAAGAACATGATAAATGAAATCATTGTTATTTGTAAGTTGATTCATGTCAATCCTGCTACTAGCGCATCTGGGGAACGGTCATTCTCCATGGCAAGAAGAGTAAAAACATGGTTACTGGCAAATATGAGTCAAAAAAGATTCACTCACCTTGCTTTACTGAATTCTCACAAAGCTAGAACCGAAAGAGTACGGCTAATTGATGTGGCAAATGAATTTGCCTCACTAAATGAGAACCGAAAACGTAACTTTTGGACATTTACCGAGGCAGATCTCTCCTAAGTCACAAAATCATATATCGTTTTAGTGATAAAAACGCACTCGGTAGGTTTTGAGAATATAATACACAGTTTTGTCTCAAAAAACACAAGACTGGATTTGGGATATAATCATGTGGGGGAGAATACACCCATGACGTCAGCCCGCCCCCCCCAAAAAAAAAAATGCTCTGCTGTCCCTGTCCAGAGCGCGTGTTTGAATATTGAAATATATGAACTGTATACTGCTATCAGGAATCACCAATATTATAAACTATATTCGTTAATTCTTCTGATAGAGTTCTGGGCAGTCTTTATACGTTACTTTAACTGGTTGAAGAAAATATTCTACTTTTCATCTTGACTCATGTGAACCAGTGAATTAACATGTTTAACCTAAAAAAAGATATGAATAATACCATGCTCATAAGATGATTTTTTTTGGAAAACTCGTTCCTCAAATTGCTGGAAATGCACTTTTGGAGCTTTCGAAATTCAAAATTTTCTGGGGAGCATGCCTGCAGAACCCCCCCTAGGTGCTATCCTCCAACTGGCAACAATTCCTGTCACCTCACGCCACTGGTTCAAAATAATATACGATGAAGCCGCCGCCTGATTGTCGACTAATTTCTAAATACATAAACCGTTTTTACGAAGGGTATGCACGTTCTCGTAATATAATAGATCAGACACGTATGTAATGTTATCTATTTAGACTCGATAACTCCAAATCTGTTTTCAGAATTGAAATCGAGTAAATAATGGACAACTGTTTCTAATGTATATATTATAGCGCACTTGACGCTACTGCTTCGGAATGGAAGACTAGACATGGACAATTCAGATCGAGAACACTTTAATGATGCAAAACATGTCTATAGTTTTCAATATTACGTGCACACCTTGCTTACGTCATGAAATAGCCTGCGTAGCAGACGGTTGTTTGGGGGGAGGGGTTATATACAGGACGCGGACAACCGTCTGCTGCGTAGGCTATTCATGAAAGGAACAACGTAAAACGTCATTTACAACGCCAAAGGAGCTGTTTATATGAAACGGCTAGCCCGATTATAGCCATGTTGATTCTCTTCTTATCACGGCAAACTACAGACACCCAAAATGATATTTCAAAGCAGAACTGGCTTAGTTTGGTTATATAGGAATAATGTTATCTTTTTGAGTCGAGGAAAGATTTTCGTGACACACCTCAGCCCGGTTAACCGACTCAACCATGTTCATATATCAAAACAGCCCCATGCGACGTTTCAACACCTAATCTTATTAATACCACTTATACGTAAATTCATCATGCAATATACAGTATATGCATGAACGCACTTTAGTAGGGGCACGTGTCCCCATGCCAACTTTATGTTGATACTGTGTGTAATTTTCAGTTAGGCTGATACGATATTGAAAAAATATCGAATATCGATATCGAAAAGAAAATATCGATGATATCGACTATATCGAACAAGACGCCTACTCAGGCGTTCACTTGGGCTACTGATTTGGGGGCAAGGCATGCAAGCGAATATGAAGCGAGTTCGGACTTTCGTTTTATTGCCAATGAATCGCTGTTGGAAAAGTTTACCGAGACCTGTAAACCTGCAAACCATTGCAAAGATTATCTGCAAGATGAGAGAAACACAGATGAGAGATCAATCATGAAGACGGAAAGAACAGCCAAGGACAAACATATTATACTGTGTTGACATTTATCCCGTGAAACTCTGTAATATTAATCATGAAATATTGTGTTTTTGTCCGATTTAAATCAATTCTATATCGAAATGATCACTTGAATCTGGCGAATCGAACGCTGCAGGTTTCGTCTACTTAAAATGTGAAGATCAGATGTTATATGAGAAAATGCGTATTAGCGATTAAAGCGAGACTCGTCTCTAAAATCAAAGGACATGGCTTCAAGATCTATTCGTTGTTTACCCGATGATTTAATGCTTTTATGTCCATTAAACCGATGTAATTTCGTAACAGATATGTTTCGTATACCTTGCCGTTGTTTTTTATATAAATTTTGACACACGAAGACCTTCAATCGAACAGATATTAGAAAAAATAACATTGCCGCGTCGGGTAATATCACAACAGCATCAGCATGTTTTATAGTGCCTGTCACTTCATTTATCACTTCATCAATGTTCTTCATTCTTCCATTTACAGCAATTGAGCAACATATTTCAGTACAATTCTGTAGCACATTTAAACAGTTTGATCGATTCAATAAAACATGTAAACATAGATTTGATCGAGTACACATCAACGTACGATAATAATGGAGACCGCGGAACAACCTGTTTCGAAATCGCTCATCTTTTACTTTTAGTGTAGGTCTACCGCTATCGGTGTCTGCGATTGTAAGTAGTGTGAGCATGTTTATTATTAATATACTTGCCAGCCACATTCCTTATCAATCTTATCACAAATTTGCTAGAGTCTTGAAGTTGATCAATGGCAATGGCGACCAAAGAAGCGCGGATGAATATAAGGTCAGCGCTCGTTTCCATCACTGAAACAGTCATGACGTCATGAGAATAAAGAACAACGAAATGACATCACGTCAGTTTGATAGATGGGAATTAGTTGCATTTTGTTGACCAGAAAAATAAAAATAATAAAAATAAAAATAATACAGAAGTGCAGCCCATTTTAAGACTTGGTGCTACCCCCCACAGGGTAGCCCAAGTAATTATGCAAATTAGAAAACTTAACTTAGTTTGCTGTTTGTGATGCGGCATACGCGCGTGTAAAAAACAAATTCGCAAAATAGTCAAAGCGTTAAAAGATTTATTTACAAAAATTTATTGACGTTAAAAGATGTATTTGCAAGCTTAAAGCATAAACGATTTCGCACGTTTGTTCATAAATTTTCGGCAAGAAACACTAACATGTTCGCATTGTTCGGCTTAAGCTGGACTCGCTTTGCCGTTACTAATTTGTCCGGCTTTGCTGAATAGTAACGTTCAGTCGGAGCGCTGCTTGCTGGAATCGCCAGGTATCGTCGGACAGGTACTGCGAAAGGAGAGGAAAATCATTTACATGAACTGAGTCATCAGTTATTGTTTTCAAGCGCTCAACCGCCACTTATGTTAATCCCATGGGTGGTGTTGCTAAAATTATAGTTATATGAATCACATGACTTATTGTGTTTACAACCGCGCTACTCGCTTTTAAATTCGCAAATGCCGTCATACACGTGTTTTCTCAACTTTACCGAAACTAATTGCCGAAAAAGAGAGATCAAGTAGTCAAGTTGAAACTTTCGATATTTTCGATATGCGAAAAATCGAATCGAATAACGATATTTCTCGAAAATATCGATATATCGCATCAGCCTATTTTCAGTTGTTCTATATATTTAATCAAACGTGTCTTCGACTCTTGCAAAAAAACTGCCTTCAATCGAAAGTATATGCAGTGCAATAGTATCTATTTTGACGCTACTTTAAAAAATGAAAGATCAGTTTGTTCCTGAATGTCTGAATTTCTCCACTGCGTTAAGGAGAATCTTCTCACGCTGCAGTTCTCATACACAAACAAGGAACTGTATCTTTCTTTCTTCTACTTTTAATTCAACAATTCATGTTACATCGACATCGTTCACGATCTAACACTCGTTCGCTCTCTCTCTATCTCTCGCAATCTCCTTCCTTATAATCTACTAACGGAAATACATGCACTGATATACCTATATATTTACAACGTCACTACATTTACCACAACAGTGTTCCGTTTCCTATTTAATACAACCGATTTCTATATCGATGACTATGCCAAGTTGGTTCAACGACCTATGTCATTGCGGTAACTATATCTAACCACGAAATTAATCTTATACACCCTTTTCCTATATGTGTCATAGGAACCTGCGTAAACCTAGTGGTTGACTGACATAAACAACCTAATTATAGATACGCTTTCCTCAACAACGCTTTCCTCAATACACTTTCCTCAACCTGGTACTCATATCATTATCCGAGTCGTTTCAAAATGCTCAGACGATCGAGATGAATAGACTGAACAATACCGCTATCACTTCGATTAAAATGAGTTCAATCCGGACGATAGGACTCATAAGATAACACCGACTTTAACTCTTTTATGTCCGGCCCAGACAAAATGCGTCGTACAAGACTGACGACAGGGGCGGATCTAGAGGGGCGCAACTGCTGCTCAAGCAGCAGTCAGATTTTGCCTATAATTAATTAATGCGGAAAAATGCGAGAAAATGCGGAATACATTTGGTTTCTTATTTCATGCGCCCGTGGTCGCTTCTGGGCAGCTGACACTCTTTAAAATTGTAATACAGGATATATTTATTACTTGAAGTATGTCTAAATCGGTCGAAGGCTTCCTAGCGCAGCATCACTCGCGGCAGCGGTGCACCAATAGCGGGAACATCGTACGCTGAGTGAGCAGCCGTGAAACCTTAAAATAGCCTCATTTGAGGCTATTTTTAGTAAACTGAGCAGCAGTCAGATGCAGCAAACCAATCAGACACCTTGCCGAGCAAACCCGAGCAGCAGTCAGCAGCAGTCAGATCGGAAATATTCGGAAGCCTATGCGTAAGAATTTCGTTTCAGACCACGGTTGATCTTATTTATTGACGAGACTATTTGGCACACTTTGACGATGGCTTCCAACAAGGTCTTACAGCAATTGCTTAATATACTTGGAGAAGCTTTTCTTGTGCAGAAAAAGAACACAAATTATCCTTGCTCAGGGAAGAATGCGCGCAAATGGTTTATGTGGAGAGGAAGAAAGCTGTCGATGGTCGTGAGCGTATGCCAATTTGCGAAGCTTCAATTCCCAAATAGCCAGGAATCTCGTTGTTTAAACTACTTCCCAGTTCCAGTAAGGTAAGCATTGCCGCGTGTATTTTTTATGAAACATGTAATCGATATAAACACAGCTAAAGTCATGAATATTAACTTTGGTGTTCCCTATATTTTTGCTGTTTAGTTTAAACTTTAATTGAGCATATTTGAGCGAGTGTGAGACAAATACCAAACTCTCAATCACCAAAACATGATATTACTGACAGAAAATGTAATGAACATCGCAACAGCATACATATTATACAGTATTTATCCTATTATTCTTTGTCCATTTGTGTTAAGTTTACATGTTCAAGTTAAGTTTACATTAAGTTTTACATGTTTAGTCTGAGGATTCAGCTGTTGACAAAGATGTTATGATTGATATGTTCTTGTTGTCATCAAGTCTTGCATCATTTCCAAAATAAATTATATTATACAGTATTGTTATTGTCTGAAATTATATTATATTGTTATTCATGTCTGAAATTATATTATATTGTTATTGATTAAACTGATAACATATACCTCACCTGTCTTGTATATACTGTATGGTGGTATACTGAAGTATTTTATGTATGATTTGAAATCACAGCCCCCAACCCCTGGGATATATAGCGGGGAATTTAACATTTTCCAAATGTTAAAAAACAGCAATTTCCCCTGCCTCTGGGGCAACTAGTTTAGTATTTCAAAAGTATTAATAAACAACTTAGCTTGGTATTTTATACAAATTATTTGTGGTCCCCAACTTGTTTTGTTTTAAGTGGATGTTTTTTCTTTGCCTGAAATCATGTATTTTATAATACATTGTCAAAATATTTCAGACTTTGATAAGTACTTATTAGGTAATGAAACCAAAAACGTTGTAACAGTCACAAAGTTACAGCCAGATGAGGGCTTCATCCAAAGGGAACCGAACGATATACCAAGGATGTTGCGTACATTTGAGAATGCAACAGAAAAAGAGAAAAAATAGAAAGAAAAAGTTGTTGAAAAATAATCTTTTATATAGGTATGTTTCATACCAATTGTTATCAAGTTGCAAATATATGGTGCATATTTTATGAAAATCAAGTTGCAGAACAATAGACATTTTTTTCAATGGGATTACAGTACTTGAGTGACTACGGCTACGTACCAGTATGATTTGCCAGTGTCCTCTATCTATTAGTGTTTAAGATACTGGCAAAGCATTCTGGTGATTGTAGTCAAATACAGTAATGCCATTAAACATCATAGTGCAAATGGTCTATTACAAACCATAGCACAATATAATGTAGTATATGAAATTGTCAACCAACACATCTGCAAACATTTTTAACTGTCTATTTTTCCTGCTATGGTGGTCAACCAACTACCCTGTGAGCAGAGCCTTCTTTTCCTTTGTTTCCCCTTGCTGGGTGGGAACAAAGGAAAAGAAGGCTCTGCTCACAGGGTATCAACCAACATATCTATAAATATTTTCAACTGTCTATTTTCCTTCTATGGTGGTCAACCAACACATCTACAAATATTTTTAACTGTCTATTTTCCTGCTCTGCTGCTCAACCAACACATCTACAAATATTTTCAACTGTCTATTTTCCTGCTCTGCTGCTCAAACAACACATCTACAAATATTTTCAACTGTCTATTTTCCTGCTCTGCTGCTCAACCAACACATATATAAATATTTTTAACTGTCTATTTTCCTGCTCTGCTGCTCAACCAACCACATCTACAAATATTTTCAACTGTCTATTTTCCTGCTCTGCTGCTCAACCAACACATATATAAATATTTTCAACTGTCTATTTTCCTGCTCTGCTGCTCAAACAACACATCTACAAATATTTTCAACTGTCTATTTTCCTGCTCTGCTGCTCAACCAACACATCTACAAATATTTTCAACTGTCTATTTTCCTGCTCTGCTGCTCAACCAACACATATATAAATATTTTTAACTGTCTATTTTCCTGCTCTGCTGCTCAACCAACACATCTACAAATATTTTCAACTGTCTATTTTCCTGCTCTGCTGCTCAACCAACCTGTATATAAATATTTTTAACTGTCTATTTTCCTGCTATGGTGATCAACCAACAGGTATACAAACATTTTAAACTGTCTATTTGGCTGGTCTGGTGGTTAATCAACACGCATATATAAACACTTTCCTGCTCTGGTGCGCTTCGAACGGATTTGGCAAACATCTTATATTCCAAACGAATATCAAACGAATATCCTATATTCGAAATAGTTTTGGCTTTCTTTACTACATGTATTTAATTTCTGGGAGGGTTAGACAGAAAAAATTATTCGAAAAGTATTTGCCTAGGCATATAATTCAGATTGAAAAGAAGCAAAGTTTGTCAGCGTAACTGTTATATTATACTGTACAGTTTGAAATTATACCGTTTACGGCGTGAAAAGGAATATTAGTATCGCATATAACACACAAGAGTACGACATTTGACGCACATTGGCGCTTGAAATCCACTTTACATTGTTTTTATTAGAAGAAATTAGAAATCTTTCCACACACTACTTACCCTGGGGGGAAAGGCCTCGCACGCACGCCCGCGTCCCGCCCGTAATCGAGCGCGGAAGAACCTCTGGCACCCAGGGTACACACTACTGAACAAAGCGTAGCAGCATGAAAACATACGTGCGAACCACATGCGGCGCGTGCAAGTAACTAGTTAATACCAAGACGCAATCCATATTTTGTGTCCGCAATTTTCCCGCCACGCAGTGGGTTTGTTGACTGAGAAAATGCGTCTTAAAAATGTGGAAATCTGTCATTCAGGAAGATTTGAAATCTTTCGGAAATTAGCAGGAATTGCGTTTTTAAGCCTTCAATTTTCAAAAATTTCTTGGGGGGGCATGCCCCCAAACCCCCCTAGAAGGTGTGCGCCTACGGCGCACATCGGACATTTATCTTAGCAGCAGTCAGATTTTGGCCTGGATCCGCCCCTGGACGAAGTCGTGAATCGAAAAACACAGCACACGGTAAGGCAAGATTATAAATTGAAAATAGACAAGCGCCAGGCACATGATAAATTGAAAATCGACAAGCGCCACGCCACTCTCACACGCCAAGTTTGATTTGATTTCATAAAAAACTCGCGATTGGTGGCCTTTTTGAATTTTCATGATGCTTAATGTGTCTTGTTCGAGAAATTTAAAAGCATTGGTAAAAGCTGGTTTGAAAAAGTATAGCTTTCGCAACAGTTAACCAGAGAAATCAATTGAACAAAGAGGTGGTTTAATTTTGGAAATTTTTCATCCGGAGAAGAAAGAGTTAAATGCAGTCCTTTAGTTTTAGTTCGCGTAAAAAAGTAGAGTGATGCGTATAGGCAGTTTTTTGGACATAGTAAAAATAATAGTAGTCAACTACCGACATTTAAATGCGCTTCCGTCGCCCCATCCCGTATCTGTGTAGGTAAATAATCGAATTTTCATCTTTAATTATAACTAAGGCTGAGACTCTCGCGTTCTCGCTCTTCTACCCTTCCCCCCCCCCCCCCCCCTTCGCGAGTCGCTACCCAGACTATACTCTTAGATTAAAAGTCAGTGTTAGGGTTTCAATAGACTCCTATAGGCAACATATATACTAACAATTAGTCGATAATTAATCATTTAAAATTTTATTTGGGAAAATATTAATATAAAATACAGTAATGCATCACAGCAAGGATTAACAAAATACAATTAATGCAGTCAAGCAACACATATCAATAATCATAAATAATGTAAATAATTTAAATTATCAAACAATGTCATGTCAGTATCCTGTTTTTAGCTAAGAAAATTCAGGTCCTTTAATTACTAGTAAAAATAACATAGTTTGAAGTGTCATTGAAACTATATCTTCAAGCATTGTTCAAATTTCCAATGAAGGACTTGATTGCTTTGCCAATTTCATCAGCTGAGTCTTCCTGAGGGAAGTGCATCCCTTTAATTTTAACAACGGAAGTATTTGGCCACTTCAGAGCACCTTCTCTTATGGCATTGGTAAAGAAACCAGGATCGGCCTCGAAGAACAATTTTGGAAGATTAACACTGGACTTGAGGTATTTGTTGAAATCTGTAATAATTTTAAGGACATCCTCTGGACCTCCATTGACGAGTGGAATTTCCCGAGCCCATGTCAGGATGGGTCGACGGCATTCACCCCCTTCCTTGTAAGGCTCCAGATAGGCTTCCATTTCTTCTGGTTCCAACTTTCTCGTGATATTGTTCGGTAGCACTGTTTCTAAGAAAACGTTGTTTTTCATTACCATCTCTTCGCCTGCGTCCGACTTTATTATTTTCATGTCGGCATCGATATCTGGCCAGTCTTTCCATGTTGTTATGGTATCCACAACGCTTTCCATATGCACCAGTGCCTTTATGCGCTCACTATTCAAGTAACACCAGTGAAATGCCAACGCTGAGCCCCAGTCGTGGCACACAATCACCACCTTCTCTGGTAGATCCAGCAACTCTAACCAAGCAGAGAAGTACTTGTAGTGATCTACCAACCTGTAGGACTTGTTACCCGATTTTCCTGATTCGCCCATGCCAATGAGATCGAGCGCAATACAGCGGGCTTGTGATTGCAAATGAGGAATAATGTTCCGCCAGAGATAAGAGGATGTTGTGTTGCCATGCAAAAATAGAACCACCGAATTCTTTTCTGAATCGAAGTAACTCATGTAAGAATCTAGAACTTCTATTTTCTTACATTGTCCGAACCACTGCGGTCCCGTAATCAGATTTCGCTTCGGGTTTAACTCGGAGACAATTGTGGACGTCATTTCTGCTTTGTAGTTAGATTGCGACTGATGCATGGTGTGCAAACGATTGGCCTTATATATAAATGCTGGTGCGTGTCCATATTTTCTGGAACGTCCGACCCCCAACCGAAGTCACGTACCTCCTCACGTTGGCGTTCTTTTTGCCCAACTATGTCCAATACTAGCGCATTCTACGAATGGACACAAATGGTTAACAAGTCGTAAAGTCATAAGGCTTTACAGGTCGTCACGAATGGTGAAGAAGTCAATTACTCATACGCCTTTACAGGTCATCACGAATGGTTAGCATGTTATTTAGCAGTACGGCTTCACAGGTCGTTACGGTAAAGAGTCCATAAATCAGCTTAGTTACAGGTGGTAAACAAACCTGTTCGATTCGTGAATAAGGTATTAGGTTACTATCAATTTACCACCAGCTGTTCCCAATGGCATCGTGATGCCTACGACTACGACCAGTCAACCCGGGTCGTTCGATTCACGACGATCCCTAAACGACTCGTAAGACACCATTCAATCCAATCAATAACGTGTGTGCAAATATAGAGTGTTGCTTCGTTTTTTAAAAACCCCAATCTCTGTATCGCTTGAAATCGCTGAATGACAATTAAGTTAAATGCGATTAAATCCACTCAATATATGTGCGTAAATGTGCAGTGTTGCCTCCCCATTGTTAAATGTGATTAAATCCACTCAATAAGTGTAGATCGCTTGAAATCGCTGAATGACAAAATCAACTTTATTCACATTGACTGTGATATATTGTTGTTGCCTCGTTCTACGGTAAAACCCCACAGCCATATCTTCACAATCAACTTTATTTACATTAACTGTGATATAATATGCTGTTTCCCTCGTTCTACAGTAAAACGCCGTAGCCATATCTTCACAATCAACTTTATTTACATTGACTGTGATATAATCAGTGGCGTGCGGTCATGTAACATTTCTAAAACATTTCTAAAGCGATTTAAATTTATCTTTAATCAACGTAAACGCGATTATAAAATGCCGTGTCGGTATCAAGTGGATTATAAACGGCTTATCTGTAATATTGGGCACTGATCGATCAATAGTCATGCTGTTGCTAGATTATTCAGAGCTCAAAATCAACAATTGCGCATGCGCTAAAATGGGTTGGGAAGTTTCCAATTCGTCGAATTTTCACTGAAGGCAAACGGCGCTTCTGAGGGCACCGCTTGATAGTTGATTGTTCAATAGGCACGTTGTTCTAAATTATATATAAATGTATATAAATAATGAAGAATAAGTCGTTGGTGAATGGTGATATAATTTGAAAGGTAATGTTTAGTACACTGACCCTTCTCGGATAGTCCAGAACATAACGATACACGGCTTCGTCGGTTTGCCATTATAAGATAAGACGTTATATACCAGTACCACATGATATTATCTGGATTAATATAGAGAACATACCAGACACATGATATGTTCGACGCACGTTGACGTAGCCAACAAAATAAACGATCATGTTTAATTACTTTAATAACTCTTCACGTGCCTTTTGCTGCGCAAATTTAGTACAACTATTTAATCATACAATAATGGTAATCTTTAGTGACAACTTTCAATCTGTTTGGAAATGTGCGCAACTTTATTTATGGTTAGCTGAGAACATAGCTGAGAAGCAATCTGTTTAGTACAACAAATACATGACACCTTCATGACGTAATCGATTACGCGATTCTCTGGTAGAATAAATATGTATATTTTTTATATCATGCAGCAGGGACCGCGGAGCCGGGGGCCCAATATTTTCCGGACCGAAAGTTTGATCGACTGCATTAACAAACATAGCGGCTAATTTAAAGTACTCCATTTCAACCTAAAAACTTTGAATTCCCAAAGAAGAATTATGGCAAACAACCTTCAGTTCCTTTCAGTCAACATTGATTAATTTATTCCCCTGGATTCACTGCAACGAAGCAAATTACTCGGTTTTATGTTTTATTTGTTCAAAACAGAATGCTAAAAATTACTTGTCAGGGTAAACCAATATATAAGGCGACACCGATAGTGTCTAGGTCAACTTATACAAGGCGACACAGATAGTGAATCGAATTTCATTCAGCTTTGTGGATAATGTGGATAAATATATGAGCCATGCCATTCAAAATGAGATTCTCTCAAAAATGGCACATCAAGTACAAAGAGATCTTGTCAATGATATAGGATGCAACTTTTTTTCAACAATAGCTGATGAGTATACCGATATCAGTAACCATGAACAACTAACTATTTGTCTTCGATGGGTTGATGAGATGCTAGATGTACACAAAGACTTTCTTGGGTTTTATAGGATTCCTAACCGATTGCATCTGACACAGTGGTATCGGTCATAAAAGATGCCTTTATCAGACTAGCTAATAGGATTTCTAAAATCCGAAGATATTTCCTTGCAAATGGAAAACTGGTGTATCGGCATGCCCAATTGGATATCTTTAAACTGCTAATGAAGAATACTAAGATAATTTGTTTTTCGTATGTCCTAAATGCGGTGAAAAATCTTGCTGTACTTAACTCATGCTGAAAAGAACATGATAAATGAAATCATTGTTATTTGTAAGTTGATTCATGTCAATCCTGCTACTAGCGCATCTGGGGAACGGTCATTCTCCATGGCAAGAAGAGTAAAAACATGGTTACTGGCAAATATGAGTCAAAAAAGATTCACTCACCTTGCTTTACTGAATTCTCACAAAGCTAGAACCGAAAGAGTACGGCTAATTGATGTGGCAAATGAATTTGCCTCACTAAATGAGAACCGAAAACGTAACTTTTGGACATTTACCGAGGCAGATCTCTCCTAAGTCACAAAATCATATATCGTTTTTAGTGATAAAAACGCACTCGTAGGTTTTGAGAATATAATACACAGTTTTGTCTCAAAAAACACAAGACTGGATTTGGGATATAATCATGTGGGGGAGAATACACCCATGACGTCAGCCCGCCCCCCCCAAAAAAAAAATGCTCTGCTGTCCCTGTCCAGAGCGCGTGTTTGAATATTGAAATATATGAACTGTATACTGCTATCAGGAATCACCAATATTATAAACTATATTCGTTAATTCTTCTGATAGAGTTCTGGGCAGTCTTTATACGTTACTTTAACTGGTTGAAGAAAATATCTACTTTTCATCTTGACTCATGTGAACCAGTGAATTAACATGTTTAACCTAAAAAAAGATATGAATAATACCATGCTCATAAGATGATTTTTTTTGGAAAACTCGTTCCTCAAAATTGCTGGAAATGCACTTTTGGAGCTTTCGAAATTCAAAATTTTCTGGGGAGCATGCCTGCAGAACCCCCCCTAGGTGCTATCCTCCAACTGGCAACAATTCCTGTCACCTCACGCCACTGGTTCAAAATAATATACGATGAAGCCGCCGCCTGATTGTCGACTAATTTCTAAATACATAAACCGTTTTTACGAAGGGTATGCACGTTCTCGTAATATAATAGATCAGACACGTATGTAATGTTATCTATTTAGACTCGATAACTCCAAATCTGTTTTCAGAATTGAAATCGAGTAAATAATGGACAACTGTTTCTAATGTATATATTATAGCGCACTTGACGCTACTGCTTCGGAATGGAAGACTAGACATGGACAATTCAGATCGAGAACACTTTAATGATGCAAAACATGTCTATAGTTTTCAATATTACGTGCACACCTTGCTTACGTCATGAAATAGCCTGCGTAGCAGACGGTTGTTTGGGGGGAGGGGTTATATACAGGACGCGGACAACCGTCTGCTGCGTAGGCTATTCATGAAAGGAACAACGTAAACGTCATTTACAACGCCAAAGGAGCTGTTTATATGAAACGGGCTAGCCCGATTATAGCCATGTTGATTCTCTTCTTATCACGGCAACTACAGACACCCAAAATGATATTTCAAAGCAGAACTGGCTTAGTTTGGTTATATAGGAATAATGTTATCTTTTTGAGTCGAGGAAAGATTTTCGTGACACACCTCAGCCCGGTTAACCGACTCAACCATGTTCATATATCAAAACAGCCCCATGCGACGTTTCAACACCTAATCTTATTAATACCACTTATACGTAAATTCATCATGCAATATACAGTATATGCATGAACGCACTTTAGTAGGGGCACGTGTCCCCATGCCAACTTTATGTTGATACTGTGTGTAATTTTCAGTTAGGCTGATACGATATTGAAAAAATATCGAATATCGATATCGAAAAGAAAATATCGATGATATCGACTATATCGAACAAGACGCCTACTCAGGCGTTCACTTGGGCTACTGATTTGGGGGCAAGGCATGCAAGCGAATATGAAGCGAGTTCGGACTTTCGTTTTATTGCCAATGAATCGCTGTTGGAAAAGTTTACCGAGACCTGTAAACCTGCAAACCATTGCAAAGATTCTCTGCAAGATGAGAGAAACACAGATGAGAGATCAATCATGAAGACGGAAAGAAACAGCCAAGGACAAACATATTATACTGTGTTGACATTTATCCCGTGAAACTCTGTAATATTAATCATGAAATATTGTGTTATTGTCCGATTTAAATCAATTCTATATCGAAATGATCACTTGAATCTGGCGAATCGAACGCTGCAGGTTTCGTCTACTTAAAATGTGAAGATCAGATGTTATATGAGAAAATGCGTATTAGCGATTAAAGCGAGACTCGTCTCTAAAATCAAAGGACATGGCTTCAAGATCTATTCGTTGTTTACCCGATGATTTAATGCTTTTATGTCCATTAAACCGATGTAATTTCGTAACAGATATGTTTCGTATACCTTGCCGTTGTTTTTTATATAAATTTTGACACAACGAAGACCTTCAATCGAACAGATATTAGAAAAAATAACATTGCCGCGTCGGGTAATATCACAACAGCATCAGCATGTTTTATAGTGCCTGTCACTTCATTTATCACTTCATCAATGTTCTTCATTCTTCCATTTACAGCAATTGAGCAACATATTTCAGTACAATTCAGTAGCACATTTAAACAGTTTGATCGATTCAATAAAACATGTAAACATAGATTTGATCGAGTACACATCAGCGTACGATAATAATGGAGACCGCGACCCAAGGGCCATTTATAGCTTTATCAGTGCAACGGGGGCCCTTGGTTGGGGGTGGGGCAAAATTTCTCTTGGAGGCCCTGGCGAACATCTTTTATTATTATTTGTTTATTCATGTTTATATATATATATCTATATATATATCTATATATATATATATATATATATATATATATATATATATATATATATATATATATATATATATATATATATATATATATATACGTGTAGGTTTTGGTCTACGAAATGCAAAGAGTGCTCAACAACATATAGTTAGAGCAAATATATTATATTTTCGCTTACCTCAAAACTGGTCTGCTACAACTTGTTTCATCTGTAAATATATATATAATATATATATATATATATATATATATATATATATATATATATATATATATATATATATATATATATATATATATATATTATCCCGGCATTACCACCATATATACAGAACTCGTGACTAGGCTCTCGGCAACGGCTTCCGTAGCTCAGTGGTCAGAGCACTGCACTAGCAATCGCAGAGTCGCGGGTTCAATTCCAGCCGGAAGGCCGCTAAGTTGCATTTTTCGCAACTGGTCCCGGTTTGGTCTTAAAATGTATGTATTCCAACACTCGAAATTTTCCTTCACCATAAATCCTTTCAACATGTAGTTTGATCGAGTGAAATGCCAAATATTACCTATAATATAACCAGAACCTTATCCCGGCATTACCACCATATATACAGAACTCGTGACTAGGCTCTCGGCAACGGCTTCCGTAGCTCAGTGGTCAGAGCACTGCACTAGCAATCGCAGAGTCGCGGATTCAATTCCAGCCGGAAGGCCGCTAAGTTGCATTTTTCGCAACTGGTCCCGGTTTGGTCTTAAAATGTATGTATTCCAACACTCGAAATTTTCCTTCACCATAAATCCTTCTTTATATATATATATATATATATATATATATATATATATATATATATATATATATATATAATAGAGCGTAATCAAACAATAAAGGTTTGAATGTTTTTGTCGCTACTCTGAGTTTCACGCTATTGCGATCATCAGGCAACATGCCTGATCACAGTTGCCTGATGATCGCAATAGCGTGAAACTCAGAGTAGCGACAAAAACATTCAAACCTTTATTGTTTTATATTTATAGTTATATAAATCACACTTATTGTGTTTACAACCACGCTACTCGCTTTTAAATTCGCAAATGCCGTCATACACGTGTTTTCTCAACTTTACCGAAACTAATTGCAGAAAAAGAGAGATGAAGTTGTCAAGTTGAAACTTTCGATATTTTCGATATGCGAAAAATCGAATCGAATATCCATATTTTTGAAATATCGATATTTCTCGAAAATATCGACATATCGCATCAGCTTATTTTCAGTTGTTCTATATATTTAATCAAACGTGTCTTCCACTCTTGCAAAAAAACGTCCTTCAATCGAAAGTATATGCAGTGCAATAGTATCTATTTTGAGGCTACTTTAAAAAATGAAAGATCAGTTTGTTCCTGAATGTCTGAATTTCTCCACTGCGTTAAGGAGAATCTTCTCACGCTGGTTCTCATACACAAACAAGGGACTGTATCTTTCTTTCTTCTACTTTTAATTCAACAATTCATGTTACATCGATATCGTTCACGATCTAACACTCGCTCGCTCTCTCTCCATCTCTCGCAATCTCCTTCCTTATAATCTACTTACGGAAATACATGCATACCTATATTTACAACGTCACCACATTTACCACAACAGTGTTCCGTTTCCTATTTACTACAACCGATTTCTATATCGATGACTATGCCAAGTTCGTTCAATGACCTATGTCATTGCGGTAACTATCTAACCACGAAATTAATCTTATACACCCTTTTCCTATGTGTCATAGGAACCTGGGGTTCCTGTGACTCATAGCAGTGGCGTAGCCAGGGTGTTGACGTTGGGGGGGCTCAACAGGGGTTCGGGGGCATGCACCCCCGAAAAAATTTTGAATTCTAGGGCCTCTGAGACTGCATTTCCCACATTCTGAGGCAACTTTTCAACGTTTTCTTGTTTCCAAACCAAAAGAAAGTAGGTCACATGTCAAAATATATTGAGAATTATTTATGATGTCGTAAATTAAAGTCTAGGATTAAAGTCTAGGCCTAGGAAATTTTGAATTTCCAAATTCATTAGAACGCCATTTCACGTATTTCAAGACGAGGTTTGACGAAAAGTTAGAACCAACAAAAGCCTTTTTAAGTCATCGGCATTTTCACTCACTGAAGCCGATTTGGCCGCCATATTTAAGGTCGCTCATGTCACATTGCTGCTATGGTTGTATATTCAACCATGCATTTTGTACTTAGGATTATAGATTGGAAAGACTTCCCAATTACACATAGTACGGGCTTCGTACCACCCCCACCCCCCCCCCCCCCCGAACTTTCTGCCCGGATTTCAACTTTTCACAAGGGCAGTCCTTCTGGTGATTGGGGGGGCTGAGCCCCCCCATGCCCCCCCTTGGCTACGCCACTGACTCATAGGAACCTAACGATGCGTAAACCTAGTGGTTGATTGACATAAACAACCTCATTATAGATACGCTTTCCTCAACAACAACGCTTTCCTCAACACTCTTTCCTCAACCTGGTTCTCATATACGTGCTCAGACGATCGAGATGAATAGACTGAACAATACCGCGATCACTCGGATTAAAATGAGTTCTATCCGGACGATAGGACTCATAAGATAACACCGACTTTAACTCTTTTATGTCCGGCCCAGACAAAATGGGTCGTACAAGACTGATGAAGTCGGAGTGAATCGAAAAACACAGCGCACGGTAAGGCAAGATTATAAATTGAAAATCGACAAGCGCCACGCCACTCTCACACGCCAAGTTTGATTTGATTTCATAAAAAACTCTGCGATTGGTGGCATTTTGAATTTTCATTATTAGTTTTAGTTCGCGTAGAAAAGTAGAGTGCTGCGTATACGCAGTTTTTTGGACATAGTAAAAATAATAGTAGTCAACTACCGAAATTTAAATGCGCTTCCGTCGCCATCCCGTATCTGTATACGTAAATAATCGAATTTTCATCTTTAATTATAACTAAGGCTAAGACTCTCGCGTTCTCGCTCTTCTACCCCCCCCCCCCCCCCCCCCCCCATTCGCGAGTCGCTACGCAGGCTATACTCTTAGATTAAAAGTCAGTGTTAGGGTTTCAATAGACTCCTATAGGCAACGTATATACTAACAATTAGTCGATAAGTAATCATGTAAAAATTTATTTTGGAAAATATCAATATAAAATACAGTAATGCATCACAGCAAGGATTAACAAAACACAATTTGCAGTCAAGCAACACATATAAATAATCATAAATAATGTATTTACATTATCAAACAATGTCATGTATCCTGTTTTTAGCTAAGAAAATTCAGGTCCTTTAATTACTAGTAAAAATAACATAGTTTGAAGTGTCATTGAAACTATATCTTCAATCATGCATTGTTCAAATTTCCAATGAAGGACTTGATTGCTTTGCCAATTTCATCAGATGAGTCTTCCTGAGGGAAGTGCACCCTTTAATTTTAACAACGGAAGTATTTGGCCACTTCAGAGCACCTTCTCTTATGGCCTTGGTAAAGAAACCAGGATCTGCCTCGAAGAACAATTTTGGAAGATTAACACATGCGATATCCATTGATTGCTAACCCGCGATTGGGCAAGCTCCTGTATACACCCGCGCTTGCCTAGAGTAGCGCTTGCCCGCATATAATGTCTAGCTAGTACATAGCATCACGCTAAATTAATGCGCACTACAGTCATGACGAGAAAAATACCCGTAGCCGCTGGCCTACACGTACTATATTTAGCATTTTCGCTACAGTACAGGGTAGCAGACTCGGTTACAGTAACCGACGTCATATGCGCACTCTCGTATGAGGATCGAAGGGATCGGTGGGGGTTAGGGTTAGGATTAGGGTTGGTTAGGGTTATCTTCGGAAAAGTCCCACGTTGGCATTTCTTTTCGATCTGTGCCATCTCTATGGTCTGTGCCACAATTAGTCCAGTCAATCTACCTGAAATAAAGGTACAACTTCAAACAAACTGCAACAGAAATGGTTTGAGGTTGCTCAGTACTGTTTCGTTCTCACTCAACATATACAAACGAGTGTTTTCTCTTGATCTTTATTCAGAACATAAAGTAACATGTCTATTTACGAACCAACATCCGGGGCTTAATAGTTTGCCAATCCCCCTAGGGGCTACCAGTACATAAGCGACCATTGTTAGATTTGGCACTAAATTATCCTAAAATGGTCCGAATGTTTTGAAAGTGTTGCATAATGGCCATAAAAACACTGATTATTGGCTGTGCGCAGTAAATGTGCACAATGCAAAACTGAGGAATCGTCTTAAGGTGTTTATATCTTCATTCATAGATATTCCAATCTGGGAGGACATTGATCAGAAGCATAATTTGTCTGGTCATCCGCATACAAACGTAGCGACGAACTGGTAACCATCGAATTAATGTCATTGATAAAAATGTTAAATAAAAGCGGGCGTAATAAACTTCCTTGTGGAACTCCACACTGGACAGGGAGACTAGGGAGCCAATCTGGGAATGTATCGTTGCACTTTACTCTTTGTTCTCGACCTTGTAAGTACGAACGAATCAGATCTACGGCAGATTTCTGAAGTCATAATCCTTTAATTTAGCCAATAACAAATTATGAGTACAGGGAATTTACCGATCGAGTGGAAATGGCCAACGTTACCGGTTTACAAGAAGGGCGACAAAGAACACACTGAGAACTACAGACCAATTTCTCTGCTATCATTGGTTTCAAAAGCAATGGAACGGTGTGTGCTTATCAATATCAAATATCAACTATATTCCAGGTAGATCTTGTGTAACAAATCTCGCTTTAGTTCTTGACTGTATCGGCTCACTCCCGATAATGAACAAATTGATATAATTTATTTGGACATGTCCAAAGCCTTTGACAAAGTGAACCACAAGTCGCTGATTCAAAAGTTACGCAAATTTGGTTTCGGGGGGCGCATACTCCAGTGGTTCCGTTCTTATCTTACGGATCGTCGCCAGCGTGTTACAGTTCTTGGTACTACTTCTGATCCTTTATCTGTCAGCTCTGGTGTGCCCCAACGTTCTATTCTTGGCCCAGTATTATTCCTCGTGTACACAAACGACCTTCGAGATGCTGTTAACTCTAGTCAGGTCGCCATGTTTGCTGATGACACAAAGATCTTCAAGGCGATCAAATCACCGGACGATGTCACTTCACTCCAGGGAAGTTGACCAACTTAGAAGATTGGTCTGCAGTATCGGGCCTCGTGTTCAACGAGAAGAAATGTAAATCGCAAAGCATCACGCGAAAAACAAAGCCGATCGTTGCCACCTACAACTTGAATGACAACCGCCTAGAGTCAACGAAAACAGAACGGGACCTCGGTGTGTGGATAGCTGCGGACCTCACTTGGCACAGGAAAGTCAGTGAACAGTCAGCTCGAGCTAACAAACTCTTGGGTTACATCAGGAGGAACACCCGGTGTATCCACAGCAAGTACGTCCTCAATTACGTTATGCAACACAAATTTTGGCACCCGGACCATTGACCTAATTGCAAGGTTAGAAAGAGCTCAAAGACGTGCCACGAAATATATTCTAAAATTACCGTTTTCTTGTTCTGATAGCTATAGTTCTAGATTGCAATCTCTGCCACTACTTCCAATTACTTATTGGCACGAATACTTAGACATGATTTTGTTCTTTAAAATAACACATGGTTTAGTTGATTTAAATTCTTCCATCTTACCACTTGTTAGGGTTACCAGACCAACTAGGTCATCAAGTAACGTTAATGTTGTAAAATATGTAATTCCTAAATACAAAACAACAACATACCAGAAATCCTAGCACTTTAGCAGATGATCATAACTTGACTATGGACAGCCTTGCCTCGTTTAAATCCGTTATACTCAAATACTATTTCACATCTTTGAAAACTACTTTTAACAGTGAAAATCCTCGAACATTCAAAACAATCTGCTTAAAATGTAACTGCTCTCGCCTTATGCTTCCCACTTCTTGCTGTTATTAGTATCTTTAGTTGGTATTTCTGTTGTTATTGTAGGTTTTGCAGTTTGCATTTCAAATCATTTTATTATTTTTAATTTTTGAGCCCGCAGTAATTGGCATTTTGCTGTTGCGGTATAACCCTGCCATAATATCTATAATACGTAATATATGATGTTATAATGGCGAATCTAATAAAAAAATAATAATAATAAAATCACTACAACGTATATTGAGGACTTGGTGTAATCTACTATAAAGTGGATGTGCGATTCCTGTATTTAGCCGCAAGTGCACGCTTAGAAGACGCCATATTTACTCAAGTTTGCGTTCGCCGATGGTTTTCCTTCGAAGTCTTCACGTTGCTGTTACCACAAGCATGTATTGTAAAGATGTTGTTTTGTTGCAGTTTTCCCTTTTAATTTTCCATCTATTGCCGATGTTGTTGTTCGCCAAAGAATGCAATGCGATTCGTTTTGTACTGTTTTACTTATTGTAACGCCGTTAAATTCTTTAATCTATGACCAGATGTGACGGTTATCGTCGGCGCCCGGGATTTAGAGACGAAGTTGGAAATATAGACGAAGTTGAAGAGCTTCAATGTGGTTTTTGATAAGAATATATCACACAGCAAGCTGTATCAAGAAAGAGTGTGTGCCATCGCTAAATTATAGAATACCCGTCCACTTTCGCTATAACCCTTAACCTCATTAGTTATTCCACTCGAACAATTCCGATTTCTCTTCCGAACCGTTTTGGCATTATGTCATTTCCGAATAGTCTCCGAGCTTAGATTATAATGATCGCATGACATCATGCCAAAATGGTTCGGAAGATAAATCGTAATTGTTCGAGTGGAATAACTAATAATGAGGTTAAGGGTTGTAGTACGGCAAATACGTACCTAAAATGAACGGGTTTTGTGATTGGCTATATGGAACAAAAGTGTTTAGAGTTAGGACACTGGTTTCTTTGTGGTAGTTTTAATGTTTTAATCAACCAATCACAAAACTTGTTCATATAGGTAGATGGTGACCCTTGTAGTAGGGTGGAAGATGTTAGGTTTAGGGCCTATAAGTGATGTGACGTAAGCATAACTATGAGGCGCTATAAAATTAATACTGATTCGGGCTAGGATTAACGAAGGAGAAAGTGCAAGAGGACATTATAGTAAGAACAGGAGGAGGAACAAGAAGAGGAAGAGAAACAATAGGTGAGCGACGAGGAGAAAGAGGAGGAGCACAATCAATAGGACGAGCGATAGAGGAGCAGGAGGAGCAGGAGGAGCAGGAGGAGCAGGAGGAGGAGCAGGAGGAGGAGCAAGAGGAGGAGCAGTAGGAGGAGGATCAGGAGCAAAAGGAGGAGCAGGAGCAAGAGGAGGAGCAAGAGCAGGCGAGGAGCAAGAGGAGGAGCAGCAAGAGGAAGAGCAGGAGGAGGAGGAGGAGCAAGAAGAGGAGTGGGAGCATGAGGAGGAGCGGGAGCATGAGGAGGAGCTAGGAGGCTAAGAGCAAGAGGAAGAGCAAGAGGAGGAGCAGGAGGAGGAACAAGAGGATGAGCAAGAGGAGGAGGAGAAAGAGGAGGAGGAGCAGGAGCAGGAGCAGGAGGAGGAGCAGGACGAGCAGGAAGAGCAGGAGGAGCAGGAGCAGGAGCAAGAGGAGGAGCAAGAGCAGGAGGAGCAGGAGCAGGAGCAGGAGCAGGAGGAGGAGCAGGACGGGCAGGAAGAGCAGGAGGAGAAGGAGCAGGAGCAGGAGCAGGAGCAAGAGGAGGAGCAAGAGCAGGAGGAGCAGGAGGAGGAGGAGGAGGAGCAAGAGGAGGAGGCGGAGAAGGAGGAGGAGCAAGAGGAGCAGAAGCAGGAGGAGGAGGACGAGGAGCAAGAGGAGGAGCAAGAGGAGGCGAGAAGCAAGAAGAGGAGCAGCAACAGGAGGAGGGGCAGGTGGAGGAGCAGGACGACGAGCAGGACGACGAGCAGGACGACGAGCAAGAGGAGGAGGAGGAGTAACAAGAGGAGCAACAAGAGGAGCAGCAAGAGGAGCAGCAAGAAGAGGTCTGTGCGCCTCAATCAGTCCAACTAATTTCTAGACTCGAAAGAATTCAGAGACGCGCGTCTAAGTATATACTTGATTTGCCATTTTCCAGTACAGTTAGTTACACGTCTAGATTACAGTCTCTGTCAATCCTTCCTATCTCTTAATGTTTGCGCCCTAAATGTTTAAACCAATATAGAAAATAAAAGTAATACCTTCCCCAACTTTAACTTCTCAATTCAAGGAGATCTAGTAGAAGCCATTAGAAGTACTTGATACAGTTAATGATAATATAATGTTATGCTTAGGTTGTACATGTATTAGAGAAATTAATGTCAAAACAAAACGAGACTATAGACTATATATATATATATATATATATATATATATATATATATATATATATATATATATATATATAGGTAATATTTGGCATTTCACTCGATCAAACTGCATGTTGAAAGGATTTATGGTGAAGGAAAATTTCGAGTGTTGGAATACATACATTTTAAGACCAAACCGGGACCAGTTGCGAAAAATGCAACTTCAAGGCCTTCCGGTTGGAATTGAACCCGCGACCCTGCGATGCTAGTGCAGTGCTCTGACCACTGAGCTACGGAAGCCGTTGCCGAGAGCCTAGTCACGAGTTCTGTATATATGGTGGTAATGCCGGGATAATATTCTGGGTATATTATAGGTAATATTTGGCATTTCACTCGATCAAACTACATGTTGAAAGGATTTATGGTGAAGGAAAATTTCGAGTGTTGGAATACATACATTTTAAGACCAAACCGGGACCAGTTGCGAAAAATGCAACTTCAAAGCCTTGCGGTTGGAATTGAACCTGCGACCCTGCGATGCTAGTGCAGTGCTCTGATCACTGAGCTACGGAAGCCGTTGCCGAGAGCCTAGTCACGAGTCTGAATATATGGTGGTAATGCCATATAGTTACTTATGTTGTATATATGTTGGTAATGCAATATATATATATATTAGCGACCATAACGCCCACTACCCCTTGTGGTAGTTTCAGCACTCCCTGACCCTATACCGCTTCACGCTCTCTGGATGTGCGCATGACTGCTATATATTGTCCCACAAGCGGTTGTCACCGGCAATCGCTTGGGTATAAACAGTTCTCGCACGTGTTCTCTTTCTCGATGCAACATGGGATTTTCAAGCTACCAATCAGAAACGTTCCAAATTTCCGGCTTCCGTGAGGAGAAAATTATTTTTAATCATCGAAACACATACATACAATTTTTTTGTATGTGTATGTGACTTTTGTACATCTTCATATTATTCGTTACCTTATGATATGAAATGGTGTCAAATGTTTCTTCTGCCTCTGCTCCAGTTTTCACTGAGTTGATCAAGGAATGACCTCATGATCTTCCGTCGAATTTTAATGAGTTCATCCAACTTTGTATCACGGATAAAGCAAGCTGTAATTAAGACATGTTTTATAGTAGTTAAAATTATTGATAAAACCAATGTTAATAACAAATAGGGAAGGATTTTGTATACCTACAAGTTAAGGCTGATTTCAAGCAAGGAAATTCCGCTTCGCCCGCAAAGTCCACTGACTGGAAATCAGGCTTAACATTACGTTATTCCAAATGCGACTGAAGTTGAGAGACTACTAGTTGAGAGAAAAACGGTTTCGACTTTTTGTAAGTCGTTTATTCTTTGATGGATATATATATATATATTATATATATATATATATATATATATATATATATATATATATATATATTGCACATTACTTACAATAGAAGAGTGATTATAGTGATTAGGGTTAATTATCGATATCAACCTAGACAAGTTCTTACAGCAATAAATTCGTCTAGGTTCTTACCTGAGGAACTAGAAGATCTTGAACTAGAATAATCTTCGTCAGATGAACGCTAAACAACGAAACTCGTTGTGATCGCCTACAAAACGAAACGAAAAGGCACTCAGAGACGTCAACATTTGAAGATCGCTGTCAATCCGCGTCTGCTCGAGAAAGACAACATGGCGTCGAAAACTTGGCGATTTCTCTGACTTTGGCTCGCTATTTCTCGTTAACTAAAGGAAACTACGCTATAATATTTCAGGGTTAAGCTGTGTGAGGTAAGATGTTTCATATGAACGTGTGTGGAGTGGAGTGCCCAATTAAATTTTGGCTTCATTCAATATAGAGCCGTGTTTATGGAATTATCGTTCCAGTCTATATATAGTTTGATGGCAACGACTACGTTGCGATTTATGATTCTCCACCATAAATCGCAGATTCGCAGGAGGCTGGGATGGTCCGGGAGAATCGATTATCGGGGCACCGTAAATTAGTTCTGAGTAAATATGACGATGATATGTCAGTAATGTCGCTGTTAAACCGTGTATTATAATCTTCCACTCCATTTTAGGCAGGGCCCCACTGGGTCGGGGGCCCTTAGTTCTCGACCTAACCCTACCTAATGAGCGTTATGCCACCGCTCTTCCCTAGGCCCTCTCTACTACGCCTCTGTGGAGGAGAGAGGTTCATGGCCATTGAAGGAAAATCGGAAATTTGGGGAAGTGTTTAATGCTCGAGCAAAATCATATGATTATTATCATTTATAGACCAGGAGCGAGGGGTATTCGACGAAATATTATCCAGATGGATGATATATCATCCCGAGGGGTATATTTCGACGAATTCCCCGAGAGGAGGGTCTATAAATTATATATTACACCGAAGTGAGGGAGCTTATTGAAATTATTTGAGTAACTACCATGAATTACCAATACAGTGAACTCTCTCTAAGTGGACACCACTCTAAGGCGGACACATAATCTCCGCCGCTTCTACATTATTTACTATAATACAACTCTCTCTAAGGCGGACACCTCTCTAAGGTGGACACATAATCTCGGCCGCTTCTACGTTATTTACTATAAGAAAACCCTCTCTAAGGCGGACAACAAATTTGGCCCCGAAGGTGTCCGCCTTAGAGAGAGTTCACTGTAGTATTAAACGATACATGGATGATCGTCAAGCTCATATCCTCATAAAAATGATTTTGAGTCCCGGATAGGAATCGAACCTGTAACCTTCTGATTACTGAGAAATCAACTGCTATAGGTCACGCGTAAATCACGGTCTTACCATATGCGTTAATTCATGTGTTATGACCTTCATTGATTCTTGTTTACTGGAAGCAGCGATAAATTGTTCATCAATAAACAAGGAATTCTCTACGGATGGTGATGAGTCCCCAATTCTCCATTCCCTTTATGAAAAGATCTGGAACTGCAACTAGATCTAGAGTCAATCAGTGAATATGAGTTAAGAAAATTTGTGGAGGCACGGACGGACGGAGGGGTGGGTGAATGAGTTGGTGGACGGACGGACGCACGGATGGTATAGGACAAACGGATTCGGACGACGGATCACGGATGCATTGAATAGATGGATGGACGGGTGGATGGACGGGTGGGTGGACGGACGTACGAATAGACATGGATGAATGGAATAGATAAAAGGAAGGAAAGCGAGAAAGTGGATGGTGCATAATTGAACCTACCGAGCTTTTTCAAAGGGAAAGGTACACCCAGCAATTTTTCATAAAATGTCAGCGTTTTAGAAGCGATATTTAACGCAAACCCAAGTTTATCTTTGTCGTCCGGTGGAGCGTAAACACGAACCTAACAGATAAATGTAGGAAACGAATAGTTTTTTAATGACGAACTGTTGTAACGGGTGTGACAATGGAGTGATATATAAAGGAATTAACAAATTTACTTGAAATTGAGTTTGAAGAAAAGCATGGTTGTCTCCCAAGTAGTTATATCTCACTTGACTCGTTTTCCTTTGTTATTTTATGTGAATATATAGCCCCTGTCAATTAACTGTCTTAAAAGCTTATGGCGGCTTTGATTGTAATGGGAGTGTAGGTTGAAAACAATGGCTGATAACAATGATAAAACAATAAATTCACATTCACCACTAATTTCCCTCTAATCATCTAATGTTCAATAGGGATTGAGAGGGGAATATTAGAGTATGAGTTGATCATGCAGGATAAGGTTACCCTATTTATCCGAGCCAGAGGGTCATGTTTTAAGCGCTCGACTATTCAGTTTATCACTCTTAGGTGAACGGAAAACCCAACTGATAGGGATTCCGAGAGCGTACAATTTAAGGTCGTTTTCCGAGAAGACCCAAAAGTCTTACCATTTGCTGGTGTTGTTGCAAAGGCAGCACCTTCTCCGCAATTATTATAAGACCGTGAGTGGTGGTCCGACCCAGGATTTGAACCAGCACTAGACCACAACAGCATGGTAATATTCAAGTAATATTGCCATCAAGTATTCCCGTGTAATATAACCCCTACACCTCTAAGGGGTTTAGGTTTAGGGCTTACGGTTTAGGGTTAGGATTAGGGTCATTTGGGTTTAGGGTTAGTACCGCTCGTCCTTTGATAACTAGGACAATGTATTTGCTCGTCAGGGCAACGTATTTGCTGTTTCTGATCTGGCAATCAGCGGCAAAGAAGCTGAGCTATAGGGTTTACCATTACGCCCAGAAAGTCTAGAAGATCTCCAGCGGTCAAGCTTACCGATTTGGATTTTGCTGATGACATCAGCCTATTGTCATCATCATGAAATCAATCAGGCGCAAGAGCTACTATCATTAGTTAAGTTTGAGTGTAATAAAATAGGTCTGGTCTTGAACACCAAGAAGACGAAAATGATGACTTTTAACATTGCCAATCACGCCATCCTCAAGACCCGTAGTGGTTTTGAGACGTTGGAGGAGGTTAACGACTTTAAATACCTGGGCGGATGGGTTGATAACTCGAAGCAGGACATAAGGACTAGGAAAGCTCTAGCTTGAAGGGCACTGAACAGTATGAAGAGGGTCTGGACATCTAATTAATCTTGCTTGCAATAGTAAGGTTAGCTTCTTCTTGGCAACAGCCGCGAAGTCCGCACTTTTGTACGGTTGCGAGAGTTGGACACTAACTAAAGAGCTGGAGAAATCTTTGAACGGTTGTTATACTAGGATGTTGAGAGCTGCCCTGAACATAAATTGGAGGGAGCATATATCGAATCTTGAACTCTACAGTGGATTACCGAGGGTCAGTGACAAGATTGCAAGTAGAAGGCTCGGCCTAGTGGGACATTGTAGACGATACCCTAAACTACTGGCCAGTCAGTTGGTAATATGGAACCCCATACATTGGGCACCGTAGCAGAGGGAGACCTTCAACCACCTACATTGATTTACTTAGAAGAGACACTGGTGTGGAGGAGATATCTGAGTTAGTGTCCTTGATGGAAGACCGAAATATTTGGCAGTCCATAACTAATGCCCGGCTGAGGCCGCCATAACTAACTAACTATATGGAATACGTACTGTAAGTACCTTTCGAGAACTTTGACCTATTTCAATCGTTAATGATACTCTTGAACGCTATACTATAGTCATACTATGGAGTTTGTAATCGAGTTTTTCACTCAAATCCTCAACAGTTTATCACACGGAAAGCAAGAAAGAAAGACAAATTCCTGGATGTAGTCACAAATTAACATTTTAAAAAACATAAACCTGCAGTATAAAGTATAGAAGGAAAGATCAAATCAAAGAAATAAATCACTTTTCAACTAATAACTAATTAAAGGACATTGGCAACAATTTGTCTAATATGAAAGAACTCGTAAAATGATAGAGTAACACCTTTTATAACTTTTCCGTATTTTACTTCGTTTTTGAAATATTTCAGTTTGTTTGATATGTAAATGAGATGGTCTCTGACATCAGGCAGGGTAGAGAATTTTCACTCATTGAAAATGTCTTATATCTCAGTGATTGCTAAGTTTACAACGTTCATTATCATTAGCAGTTATTATACGCACATTTTCAAGTAAATTTCTGGAACAAACTTGAAGATGCATTAAATATTTTAATGAGTGAAATTTCTCTACCTTGCACTTCATTGAGACCATCTCATTTACATATCAAACAGAAATATTTCAAAAACGAAGTAAAATACGGAAAAGTTGTAAAAGGTGTTACTCTATCATTTTACGAGTTCTTTCATATTAGACAAACTTAATTTTTATTGCCAATGTCCTTTAAGATAGAATCTATATCAGTAATTAATATCAGTAATTAATATCAGTAATTAATATCAGTAATTAATATCAGAATCTATATCAGTAATTAATATCAGTAATTAACTCTTTCCCTACGGCTGAAAAACATCAAAAATTGAACGACCACGTTGTTCTATTGATATCTCTTGAAATAACCATAACTGTTGCGAAAGCTATACATTTTCTGGAAGCCCAATAAACCGGCTTTTACTTGTTCTTTTAAATTTCCCGAACAAAACACATTATGTTAATATAAATTAGCATTAATTATCATAAATCAGGTTGAAAAATTTACATTTTTCCAGAAAAGGCCATCTTGCACGCCCGCATAGCATCTTGAAAACTCAAAAGGCCACCAATCGCAGAGTTGTTTATGAAATCAAATCAAACTTGGCGTGTGCGTGGATTTCATGTTCCTGGCGCTTGTCGAATTTCAATTTTTAATCTTGCGTTACCGTGTGCCGTGTTTTTCGATTGACGACTTTGCGGGTCATCAACGACCCATTTTAACTGCGCCCGTAATGAAAGAGTTAATATCAGAATCTATATCAGTAATTAATATCGTATTAGGAATATAGGAATTATAAATTGTTTAAACTCACTTGAACTCCCGACATGCTCTTCGTTTCCTGGTAGTCAAAATCCAGAACCATAAAGCCGAGTAAGTACGTGCTCATAAGGGGACTGGTAATGTAGTGATCCACCACCAAATCAACAGCCTTGTTTTCCTCGTGATCACGTGCCATGTTGGACAATGATTTGTGGGTTGGGTCTCTTGAGATATGCAATGTGAATGTCGCTTTCATCGCTGGCTCGTCAAAACACGGCAATGCTTTGCGGGCGTTCATTGGCTCGACGTGCGTGACGAGTAGAGGTCTGGAGACAAGTAAAGGCGGATGACTCAAACCTTTCTGTTTTTGTCTGGTTTTTATTATTCATTAGGTTAGGGTTAGCTACGGTTAGGGTTAAGGTTAGGGTTAAGGTTAGGATCAAGGTTAGGATCAAGGTTAGTATCAAGGTTATGGTTAGGATTGGGATTAGGCTACTTCTTGTCAACGAGAAGGTCCTTTTGAGTCATCTCTTTTTCTCCTATATCTATGACTGAACTCTATATAACTGGAACGCTGACTCCAGTCAATGTGGGCTCAAAAAGCGATGATGGCCGTCATGGGACTTCTTGGAAGTCGGTTTCAGTTCGCGTTCAGTAGTTTCAGTTTTCTTGACCGCGTAGAGGCATGAAATTAAATGTCCGACAAATTAAATGTCTGACATTCAATGTCCGCCGTTTTCGGCTTCACTTTTTGTTTGGTAGTCAGTCTTCCAGTTAAGAAATTGAAAACGCATCCCCATCCCTCTGTCGAGTTTTAGTATAATTTCTGATCTTAAACGAGTTCTGATTGACTTACTGGCTCGGTGACTATCACATCACTAGAAATGATACTTGAAAAAGTGTTTTTTGTGACCAGACTGAGTTTATTCGTTCCAGTCCCATAGCCTCAAATGTCAGGTGTCGCCCTCAACCTAAACCCCTGGGGTTTAGTACGTTATATTCACCGATAATCACCTCGACGTCAGTGACTAATTGTTAAATAGAATCATGGGGGAACTTGAAAGAACACGACAGAAGCGTGTAAAACACCAGATAATAGCCGAGTACTCTTCAACTTCCCAAGCAGGACTTATTTTCGTGGTGGTGGACTATTTTCGGGGGGATTATTTTCTGGGGCTTATTTTCGTAGTTCACGGTATTACATAAATGTATGTTACCTACCAGCCGCGAGGTTCGGTCATTCGGATAGTTGATACACTGTGCTTAGCATAAACGTAGGGACCGGGGTGGGGTGGGGTGGTTGCAGCCCATCCCAGTTGTCTAAAAAATTAGCTTAGTATTTGGGTAAAAATGTAGGTATTGTCATTCGCGCAAAAAGGGTCCTGTCTTAAATTATTCTAATATTTGAATGCAACTTAATCTGACATAACGGATTCTCATTGAGGAAATTGATCTTGGCCGTTCATTGTTGTTCTTCGTTTAGCAATGGTCAGTGGCATAGTCAGGCCTGGCTCCGGGCATTGTGTAAACGTTATCTTGTATAATCAACTCCAATATACCTAATACATTTGGTTTTGTGGCTAATTGCTTTTTCTCCTTTCTCTTCTGCCGGCGTGCAACGCATTCCCCATGCGCGGGAGAGATTAAAATCTGTGTTACTTTAACGGTTATTAAATACTTCGAATTCCGCACACTGCCGCGGCTGGAAAAACGAGAAAAGTGCCCTAAAATTACAGGAAATCAGTGAATCAAAAATTCAAAATTTTCCCCGGGGAAGCATCACCCAGACCCCCCTAATGCACATGTTTCTAATGCATGTCCATGTTTTAACGAAAAATGTGCGTCTTTAATGCTTATAGGCATAACGATGGTAATTAGCTCGGTCTTGAAAAAGGCTCGAGGCCGATGGGCGGTAAATAACATGTTTATTTTTTACGGTCCTAGAAAAATATTGGTATGTTTTGGTTGCATCGTTTGTTTTGTAATATTGTATTGCTACTTTGCTAGTCAGTTTATTTTTCACACTGGCTTCTGGATAATAACATTCACTTTCGCTGTGATAGCTAATAATCATTATCACTATCAATTTTGGTGTTTTCAAATAGCCTAACTTCCCGAGTAAAATAGTAAAAATTGGGAAAGCCTTTTTTGTTTTGAGCGTGCAGGAGGAGGATACCCGACCGCTTGCTAGCCAATCAGAGCGCGCGATCAGTCAGATGGATACCGGACATGGGAATAATAATACTTTCCTACCTTCTTTCGCCAAGCTCAGTGGTGTAGTAACTTTTATAAAATCCATCCAAGGTCTTGGAAATGTTCGCTTCATATATCATTACGATCACATAACGTCTGTGTTTTCTCAGTGCTTCATCTACTTCTATTATGTAATGATCATATTGTAATTTCCTGGAAATGTTCGTAATTTTTACATCTTTCCCAGTCTTAACACTTGAAATATTCGTTTTGAGAACGTTCATATATTTAACATGAAGGATAATATGTTGTGTACTTCGTTCACACAATACTGTGATTTCCACTTCTCCGGAAAATGTTAAAGTCGAGAGATTGACTGCGATTGAAAGATCGTACGCCTTCGGTAAAATATCGCCCGGCAGTCTGCTGTCTTCGTAGTCGAATTCGGAATCGATATCGCTCTCTGACTTTTCGCTCGTAAATTTGAAATCAGGTGTTTTTATGTCACTCATTTTGTTGTCCTTATTGCTTCTATTACATGACTAAGTAAGCGCTTTCATTGCGTTCTGCCGTCAATATAAAACTCTTAGAACTATAATGGTTTTTACAACAAACAACATAACACTTAACAAGGCAAGTAAAAAGGCAAATAAAACGGGTTATAAAAGGTTATACTTTCTCCATGTGGGGCTTAGCCTTACGATCCCTACCAAGATTCAGTCATTATTAGAATATGCCTCGCTAGTTTGGGGAGGCTTGCCCGAGTATCTATCGGAGGAGGTCCAATTACGAGTGCAAGATCGAAGTCTTGATATCAATTGGCGCGCCTAGGTATACTTTACCAGCGTTATGTGAAAATATTGATAAAATAACTAAAGACGAACAGCATCCGAACCACTTATTTCTAGGTCAATCTATTAAATGCCGATATAATTTGAGATCGAACACCACGAATTCCAGTATCTGGCACCAAGAGACATTTTAACTCTTTTATTCTGAGAGCACATAGACTATAATATTCTTAGTTTATAACTTGTTTTATATATATGTAGGTTTCTATTAATGTCAAAATTGCACGTAAACCCATTGTATATTTTTAAAAAGATGGTGTATTAAAATCTATTATTATTATTACACTTGTATATCTTGAGTAAAATCACCTTGAAGATAACGATAATCTTTCAGCGCTTTTCCTTTCTTCCCCACTCAAATTACTATAATTACTCCCCTCATCCTTAATCGAAAGAACCTTCTCTTCAAAAGCCTTCAAAAATAAATCCAATGCTGGATCTACATTTTCTGGACTCCATTTTAACTTTTCTTTAAAATATGTTCTTTTGTCTGATTGCCTGTCTGATTCACCATCTAAACCAAAATATGCCCTACATTTCATTCTTCTACCAAACTCCGTTAAATCTTTAATTAACTCAAACCTATTTATTTCCCTTGGCGTATATATATATATATATATATATATATATGAAATATATAACTGAATAATGAAACGGCGTTCTCTGATCAAAAATATTTTATTTCGAGCTTTCGACCACCAGTCTGCGGTCTTCAACAGGAAGAAGATTAATGGCAAATAAAGTGTGGTTACAATATATTTACATAACTAGAAATACGAATTCGCAATAATCCCCTCGCCCGCCTTTTCTACCTCCCCCCCCCCCCCATACGGGAATTTCTCCATCCATGGTGCCCAGACCTCGCACGCCGGGCCGTGTATTATTTCTGTTTTGCAAAAATTCACAATTTCCAAAAGCCCGTTTCGTCGAAGAAATGTTTGAACGTTATCTCGGCCAATATTTAACCGATTTAAACTCTGAAAACACATTTGGAATTAGCGAGTCAACATACATAACATACGCGTTTACTATATTACGAGAACGTGAGTACCCTTCGTAAAAACGGTTTATGTACTTAGAAATTAGTCGATTATAAACTGGTCACTTCCTCGTATATTATTTTGAACGTTATCTCGATCAATATTTAACCGTTTTCAATTCTGAAAACAGATTTGGAATTAGCGAGTCAAAATACATCACATATGTGTCTACTATATTACGAGAACGTGAATACCCTTCGTAAAAGTGGTTTATGTACTTAGAAATTAGTCCGGGCTTGGTCGGCTATGATAATCTCGATCAATATATAACCGTTTTCAATTCTGAAAACAGATTTGGAATTAGCGAGTCAAAATACATACTCGGATTTCTATTTCCTCAAAAAACTATGTCTCTTGTGACGGTTCAATGTAATCTGAGTATCTAGTTACCAGTGCCACATTTTCCGATGCCGCGCATGAGGACGGTTGATCATATATATATATATATATATATATATATACCTATAAAGCCGATCCGAGATCAGGATCCGCTTGGATCTCACGTGATAAGGGACTAAACGCCGGTCGATATTAGCACCCTCGCCCTCAGGCCTTCGGCCTTCGGCCGGCGCTTCGCGCCGGGCGAGGGGACTACGAATAACTTAAAACGGAAATAGAAAATGACAACTAGTAATATATTCATAAATTAATTGCGGTGTTAATAACTTATGAACTTAAAATATTGTTTGCTACTCCGAGTTTCACGCAAGTGCGATCATATTATATATATATATATATATATATATATAATATATATATATATATATATATATATATATATATATATATATATATATATATATATATATATATATATATATATATAAATATATATATATATTATATATATATATATATATATATATATATATATATATATAATATATATATATATATATATATATATTTATATATATATATATATATATATATATATATATATATATATATATATATATATATATATATATTGAAAGGATTTATGGTGAAGGAAAATTTCGAGTGTTGGAATACATACATTTTAAGACCAAACCGGGACCAGTTGCGAAAAATGCAACTTAGCGGCCTTAGTTCCGGTAGGAATTGAACCCGCGACCCTGCGATTGCTAGTGCAGTGCTCTGACCACTGAGCTACGGAAGCCGTTGCCGAGAGCCTAGTCACGAGTTCTGTATATATGGTGGTAATGCCGGATAAGATTCTGGTTATATTATAGGTAATATTTGGCATTTCACTCGATCAAACTACATGTTGAAAGGATTTATGGTGAAGGAAAATTTCGAGTGTTGGAATACATACATTTTAAGACCAATGTATGTATTCCAACACTCGAAATTTTCCTTCACCATAAATCCTTTCAACATGTAGTTTGATCGAGTGAAATGCCAAATATTACCTATAATATAACCAGAATCTTATCCCGGCATTACCACCATATATACAGAACTCGTGACTAGGCTCTCGGCAACGGCTTCCGTAGCTCAGTGGTCAGAGCACTGCACTAGCAATCGCAGGGTCGCAGGTTCAATTCCTACCGGAAGGCCGCTAAGTTGCATTTTTCGAAACTGGTCCCGGTTTGGTCTTAAAATGTATGTATTCCAACACTCGAAATTTTCCTTCACCATAAATCCTTTCAACATGTAGTTTGATCGAGTGAAATGCCAAATATTACCTATATATATATATATATAGGTTCTAAGGATTTATGGTGAAGGAAAATTTCTAGTGTTTGGAATATATACATTTTAAGACCAAACCTGGACCAAACTAGTCCCGGTTTGGTCTTATATATATATATATATATATATATATATATATATATATATATATATATATATATATATATATATATATATATATATATATATATATATATATATATTACGCTCCTTCACTTCGGTGTTGTTGAGCACTCTGTGAAGTTGGTGTGGGTGTCCTTTAGCGATAATGCAAAGCCCACTACCCTTGTGGTAGTTTGAGCACTCTGGCCCTATACCGCTTCACGCTCTCTGGATATGCGCATGACTGCTATTGTCCCACAAGCGGTTGTCACCAACAATCGCATGTGCCAATAATTAGTTCTCCTGCCATATCTGGATTGTACCGAGCTACACTGACGAGCTACAGCGAAACACGTGTCTGTGTAGCGAAATCACGTGTCTGTTGGAATATATTCATTTTAAGACCAAACCGGGACCAAACTAGTCCCGATTTGGTCTTAATATATATATATATATATATATATATATATATATATATATATATATATATATATATATATATATATATATAATATATATATATATATATATATATTACGCTCCTTCACTTCGGTGTTGTTGAGCACTCTGTGAAGTTGGTGTGGGTGTCCTTTAGCGATAATGCAAAGCCCCACTATACCCTTGTGGTAGTTTGAGCACTCTGGCCCTATACCGCTTCACGCTCTCTGGATATGCGCATGACTGCTATTGTCCCACAAGCGGTTGTCGCCAACAATCGCATGTGCCAATAATTAGTTCTCCTGCCATATCTGGATTGTACCGAGCTACACTGACGAGCTACAGCGAAACACGTGTCTGTGTAGCGAAATCACGTGTCTGTTGGAATATATACATTTTAAGACCAAACCGGGACCAAACTAGTCCCGATTTGGTCTTAATATATATATATATATATATATAAAAGTAGAGTGCTGCGTAGACAGTGTTTTGAATATATAGCAAAGTGAAAAGGTGGTAAACTGCCAATAATTTAGTGACGAGATACTGACGTTTCGAGCGGAGCCCTTCATCAGAGTAAGACGAGATGAAAAAAAAAAAAAAAACTCTGATGAAGGGCTCCGCTCGAAACGTCAGTATCTCGTCACTAAATTCTTGGCAGTTTACCACCTTTTCACTTTGCTATATAATATATATATATATATATATATATATATATATATATTACGCTCCTTCACTTCGGTGTTGTTGAGCACTCTGTGAAGTTGGTGTGAGTGTCCTTTAGCGATAATGCAAAGCCCACTACCCTTGTGGTAGTTTGAGCACTCTGGCCCTATACCGCTTCACGCTCTCTGGATGTGCGCATGGTCACTGTTTGTACCACAAGCGGTTGTCACCGGCAATCGCTTGTATATAATTAGTTCTCATGCCCATATCTAGATTGTACCAAGCTACACTAATGAGCTGTGGAACAGCGAAACACGTGTCTGTAGATATTGTACTATATATATATATATATATATTGAGCGCTCTGGCCCCATGCGCACTTCACGCTATCTGGATGTTCTTATCGCCGGTGCTGTCCCACAATGACCATCGTAAGTGTATAATAGTCCAGCCAGACTCATCCAGATTGTTCCAAGCTACACTGATGAGTTGTGGTACAGCGAAACACGTGTCTGTAGATTGAACTATATATATATAACTGGTCCCGGTTTGGTCTTAAAATGTACATACACCAACACTCGAAATTTTCCTTCACCAGAAATCCTTAGAACATATAATATATATATAGTGCGTATGTTACACTCCGCGATTTATCTCACAACGCCATTGCAACAGAAATTGGACAATTAAGTGTAATCTTTAAATTATTTTTCACCGTTTATTGACTTACTAGACCAACAGATAATAAGCTCAGCGCATTATAACAAAAACCAACTCAAAAAACATACAGTTGATTTCTTTGAAGTCATTTATTTTCTCTTTCTAAAACTCGGTTTTTACTAATTGTCGCTAAAACGTACACTACTTAGAGAGAGAGTTCATATGATCAACTCAAAGAGTTGTGTTCAGGTCATCGTGTTCGTCCTTTTCAGCAAGCAGGCTTAAAGGTGTGAAGTCATCCATTGTTTCCATTGGTTTGTTTTCATTCAATTCAAGATCTTCGTCGCCATCTTTATTGAGCTCCTTGTATGACATCTTTTCAATAAATGCTGCAGCATAAGTGTCTCCCATGACATTAATACTAGTCTGAAGGCGATCCCTTGAAAATAAAGAATATAATTGAGAGTCAAGAAGATAACTGGGGATCAATGGGGATAACTGGGAGACGAGGGGATAACCGATGAGTGACTCATGGATACTGATTATCACCTATTAGTATCAACCAACTAGTGGTCTATTACAAATTCGGCATTCTGATTGGCTGAGCTACTCACTGTCTATTGGTGATAGACGGTGAATAGCGTTACCCAATCACAAACCTTCTTATGCGGGAATATTCCTATCCTGACCAATCAGAAGCCACGACATATTCACGCTGCACGGCCAAACCTGAAATCTAGTCCAAACATGGCGCCCGCTAAAATGTATATACGAGATGAAATCATGAAAACATTGGCCTGAAAGCAATGGAAAATTGTTCAGTTTGACATTTTCGAATAGGAAAATGAATTCGCTTATGCCTATGGAGTATATCTATACCAAATGTGAAGCAAAGTAATTACAAACTCGTTTTTTGTGAGCGATTGTTTATCATGTGCCATGGAGCAACTCTACATTTTGAATGGGAGACTTCTACAAACAAAAAGGTAAAACTATCTGAAAATTTGGAACAATGTTAGAAAGGTTGTTTATGGTTGATACTAAAACAATTAGACAACTCGCCCTCGTTGTCTATGAGCAGATAGTCAACTCGGGCTTCGCCCTCGTTGACTATCTGCTCATAGACAACTCGTTCTCGTTGTCTAATTGTTAAATAGATCGGAAGTATGACAAAATGGAATGAGATAAAACAGGATGACTTAAGATTTCATGTGATAGGATGAGAAGGAATATAATATTGATGAAAAGAGAATTGATGTAATGAAATAAAATACGTCGTGACGAGTTGTGATGAAACTTTTATTTCTTTTTATCTTATATGTTTAAACACGTATAAAAAGCGGCTGTCTATATACTTACACAAACCAATCCACGGCAAAGACTGGTCCCAATTTACCAATTGGTAGTCCAACGGCTTCAAGGACTATGATGGTGTTAGTTAAGGCAGGATTGACCATGCCTGCTGCACCAATAGATATTACAGTGCATACAAACCTAGGAAACCATCAGAAATATTATCATTATCATGAGTACAATCATGACAATATCATGCATGTTATCGTTATCGCTATCACCATCCACATTACCACCAATATTATTATCATCATTAATATCAATACAACCATTATCATCATTATCAATACCATCCACACAATCAACTTCACCATCAAATTCATCATCATCAACATCACCAATCAATATAATTATCTCCATTACTAACAAGAAATTAATTATCACCATAAACATTACTTTATTTTATTTTATTTTATTAACTTCACCATATGTAACCTACATACAAATAATACACACAATAAACAATAAGTTTAACAATGGCAGGGGATCCACAACAGCGTTAGCCAATTACTGTGGGCCCTTAGACGTATACAAAGGTAGAATGTTAACTATAGAAAAAAATATATCACACTACAATATGAATATTACATACAACAAGAAATTGGACCAGGGCAGGGAGACTACGAACAGAGTTACGTTTACAGACAAATAGATTTGAACGTACGTGCATCTTCACAATTCTAACAAATTATCAAAGATGAAAAATAATACTTAAGCATGACTAATTTAAAGGATTTAAGATTATTTGTGAGGTCCAGTTTATCGGCCAGATGGTTCCAAATTCGACAGGTTCTGATGAGTAAGGATTACCATCATACCATATATATTATCAGTACCATAATCAATCCATGTTTAAAACAATATTTCAAAGTGCTTACACTGTCATAATCGTTTCTCCGAGTCCCAAGTGAACATCAGGTTCCATTTGCGAAATAAATACAACAGTAATACCAAAATACAATGCTGTTCCATCCATGTTGCATGTTGCTCCAATAGGAAGAACAAAACGAGTAACACGTTTATCAATCTTTACTCTGGATTCACAACAATCAATAGTCGTAGGTAAGGTAGCAGCACTGAAAATAACACATTACATTAAAGGCATAATTACGATTAGGATATTTATGATATTAATCATGGTAATTATTACATAGATTATAGTAATTATAACATAAATTTGAATAATTATGACATAAATTGGAGGAATTATTACATAAATTAGATTAATTATGAGATAAACCGAGTAGTTGACATAAATTTGAATCGTCATGTAAGAAATTAGAATTACATACATAAAATATAATAAATATACGTAAATTAGAATGATAAATGACCTTTACCTCGATGAAGTACCTATGGCCGTCATCAAGGCAGGCATCACGTTTTTAATATGGTCCAAAGGACTTCGACGAAAGAAGAAAAAGTATAACACAGGGTAAAGAATACCACCTAGAATAATATATCCGATAACGTTTGCAACAACGAACATCCCCATAGCACGAAACAATGTTGCGACGTCTTTCGTTTCGACAATGTTCCCAGCAATGACACTTGCAATTCCAACTGGAGCAGTCCTTTGTAAAGATGAATACATGAATTACTGACCAAATCATGGCTTAGGGAAAGATGTTTATTGTAAGGTAACTAATTAAGTATCCGTCAGTCCGTCCATAAAAGCGACATATACCAAGTACGTTTCAAAACGAGATATTCGATGCAAAAACATAAAAAAACAAGAAGAAAATTGAAATATCTTACCACATCATAAATTCAACCAGTTTCATTGATGCACTCAAAAGTGATTTACAAACATTCACCAATGGTTTTCCTTCCTCATTAATAATATTCAAAACCACACCAAACGCAATGGAAAACACAATTAAACCGATCATATTCGTTCCATCGCCTTTCTTTATCCCGCCAAAATCATAAGTGACGTCATTGACAATCAGATTGACAGCTTCCGGTGAATGGCTCAGAGGTCTGGGGACGATAATGTTGTCTTGTAAGAATCTCGCTGTCTCTTGTGCAGTCATGTTTAGTAAGGTGATATTTTTAATGTCGAAACGATAATTCCACCCAGCTTCAGTGTATGTTGTGTACGCCTGAAAGAAGAGGTTTAAAACTACAAATTAAATACTGTAAAAGGTTGGTATACTACCGAATAGTGTGTACGCATCGTTTGTTTTTTTGAGATATGCTTTTGAATTTTACTTTTACTTTTGAAATTTGACTTGCTCTTTCTATATCTATATCGATAAAGTCAAAAATGCTAAAGGCTTCGAAACGTCAGTATTTCATTACTAAAAATCTCGTCAGTTGTCGCCTTTTCGCTTTAGGGAGCGTTCATAATTTACCTAGAGGGGGGCTATTGCAATTTTTAGGGGTGGGGGGGGGGGGTCATAATTTTTCAACAATAATTTTTAGGGAGCTTTCGTAAATCACCCAAAAAATAAAACAGAGTGCAAGGGGGATCATCAAAAAAGTTTCAGACATTCTGTTGACTACAATCATCAAGCCACCTGATGTAAAAATATAGTTGTAGCTGGCCATGCATTTTTGACCCCATTATTAAAAATAGTTATACACTTCACTCAAGGTGAACATGAAGACACATTATTAGAGTTGAAATTATACATTGTTGTTTAGTTCATTTCTGGCCATCTTGAAAAATGAGGGATGAATATACATTATCCATGCAATGCCTTTAAACATGAAAAGACATTGCAAGATATGCACATAAAATTACCTTTAATAAAACAACAATAACATTCAGTACAGTCATTTTTGTATAAAGTATGGGAAGATTATTTGTATTGAAAACCATGCAATTGTCATTAATGGTACTTTTAAATTAGTTAATTTTGTCTAATTAAAATTTACGTATTTTGATGGTGTTCACTGCGAGCATTAAGGTACGTTTACACACATCGATTAATTGGGCAGATTTATGATTTAGATGCATATTAAGTAAAAAGAGTACGGATTATGAACACACAAATTATTCTGCAGACAATTTTTGTCCTTAGCATGCATCTAAGCGGAATTTTCCGCGCGGAGCGACATTTTTCTTTGTCTTGTGAGCTCTCAGGCGGAATTAACTGTAACTGAAAAATACTGAAACTGAAAAATACTGAAACTGAAAAATACTGAGACTGAAAAACACTGAAACTGAAACACACTGAAACTGAAAAACACTGAAACTGAAAAACACTGAAACTGAAAACCAATGGAACTGACTGATTAACCTTTTCCCACGAAAACGTATCCTCACCCAAAACTATGATATACATGCATAGTACACTACAATAGTATGCAATGTTACATTCGAATCCCAGTATATTACTGAATTATCGAATTAGAACTGCACCTTGTTCTCAGAGCACCTAATAAATAGGCAAAGAAGACTGAAACGATCAAAAATCAATAATGACGATTGCAAAGTGGTTGACGAAGTAGCAGACATGAAATCAATATTACTTGCAATACTGTCACCATACCATTTCTTGATTACACTTGCTGAACATCTGGCTTGCAATATGACAAACACCATGATCTTAGGGACCATTCATTTTTTTAGAATGGGGAGAGGACCGGAGGAATCCTGGTGGTCACTGATTTGTTTTGCAGTGTCAAAAGTGTGGGTCATCGTTAAGTTATTTTCGTTCTTGAAAGGGGGGTTGCGGAGAAAAACACTTGATTCTTATCATGATAGAAATTTTTTATTTCAAGAAATATCAACTAAAACCAAAGCAAAAATGTTTATATAATAAGTAAATACAAAAATGATTTTTATATTTTTATCTGATTATTAAATATATATAAAACGTCTTTCAACAAAATATCCGCATTGTTATCAAGCTGTTCTATTTTGTATTGTTGCATAAACAATGAAATTACACCACAGTTGCAGTGCACAAATACAAATATAAACTGGAATAATCAAATGAACTATAAGAGTCAAACTAGAATATATAGTTACATAATCACAACTGTAATTAAACTGTAACTATATTAACTGTGTAGGAATGTCACTACCAATGCCATCCCAATCATCTCCACTGTCAGAACTCTGACTACTTTCAATATCTTTATTGACAGGTAAGTAATCCAGAATACATTTTCTAGCCTCATCTGTCATAAAATGATCCTCTGATTCCAGGATGTCTGACAAAACCTTTACCTCTCTTTTTGTTAATCCCTCTAATTCCTCAAAGATCAGATTTCCCCTATCTATCTTCTTAGTAAGACCAATATAACCTCTTCTGTGCAAACTGTTGGTGCAATCTTTTGTAAAACTGCTTTCCTAGCATTTTCTAATCTACTTTCCTTCCTTCTTCTTGATTTCCTATCATTTTGTTTACGCTTTCTGGATTTTGATGTACCAGCTTTGAAAACTAGACCCTTGAATGTGTTCTTTACCTCCCGATCCCTTTCAATGGGATTAGTAATAAATGAGGAAAGTTGATCCAATAACATTTCATTTCAATAGGGATTTCTTTTTCCATGGTTCGGGGCCGAGGGCTTTATCAGTCCACTTAAGAAAGGTTGGGATGTTTCTATTATGCTTTAAATCAGTTTCTGCTGGCGCAGGTGCACCTTTGGTCTTTGGTATTGCTATAGAGCCACCTTTTTTCTCTGACTCAGAAGTGGGATTTCCGTCGCAATTTCTTTTTTAAGTGTTTCCTCTGAAACAACTTCGATGACAACATTAAGGTCGTCATAGCCCTTGTCTTTAAAGGTAATGAAATCATCTGAAATCCGTTTTCATGAAACCAATTGTACATGTTTTTATGAATGTGGTGTGGCGTTATCCCCTCTTTTTGTCGTCCAAGGGCCAAGAGCAACTTGTGTCGTTTCCCTGGTAGAAATCCTAATTAGGATCCTACTTAAGATCTTAACAGGATCCTATAAGATCTTAAGAACAATCTTAAGTAGGATCTTAAGTAAGATCTTATTAAGATCTTATAGGATCTTATAGGATCCTATAGGATCTTGCTTAAGATCGTATAGGAATCCTATAGGATCCTATAAGATCCTAATAGGATCCTAGCAAGATCCTATAAGATCTTAAATAGGATCTTAATTAAGATCTTACTTAAGATCTTATAGGATATTATTAGGATCCTATCATAATCCTATTATAATCCTATTAGGATCCTATAGGATCTTATTCAGATCCTATAAAATCTTATTTAAGATTTTAGCATAATATATAGGATCTTAATTAGGATCCTGGATTTTTTATAGGATCCTATAATATCTTATTTAAGATCCTGGAAAAACACATTCTAATTAGGATTGCGTACAAGATTTGTAATTACGATTTTGCACTTTATTTTTACAATCAAAAATAAATATATACACAGGCTGACCCTAGGACTCTTAAAATCTCAAAACAACTAGGACTCTTAAAATCCTAAAACATTTTATAGCATATTGACACTTGCAGAAATAATTAAACTAACATTTCAAGTTAGTATAGAACTGAACACTACAAAATATATAGTTAACAATTAAAACAATTACAAAGTTACTGTAACATTCTAATTTGAAAAGACAAGTGTGAGCAAAAGTTTTGAATCCTTCCGGGCTCAATCAGCGTCACACTTCGTAATTGCAGTTGTGCTCTCCAGTGCCAGTTTTTGTCAATAGTTCTTTAGCTTGTCCAAGCATTTCTGGTTCAGGCTCTGCCTTATTTCAGACCATCCCCTATCTAGAACTTTTTCTCCATACTTCACTTTCAAACAGTCTGTTGATAAAAATAAACTTAAATTAGTCTTGAGGGGCTTTGTTACATCTCACAATGAATACCTGTAGGGCATCATCAAGCACACCTTGTGGTTGAAAATGTTAATTTGTAACTTAAATTTGTAGCACAATCAAGGCCTCGCTTAAACTCACCATAAAGCTAATAGAAAACTAGTAATTACGTACATTTTGGGCACTTATTCATAATTATATGGATAAGTATATGAGTAAGTAATAGGTTTGCATTGCCAAACTCTGACCCTAATGAGTACTTATATAATAAATGGTTGCAATGAAAGGATAACTACAAGGACGACTGACGAGAAATAATTCACCATGTAACAAGCGAAAAAAAGGCTGGGACTGACTTTTTCTGGCAGTCCATTTGGAACGTAAGATTATGCAAATTGTATATAATTTTTAAAGTACAATTATGTTGTATGTGATACCTCAGTCACTTTGAAATAAAATGCATATGTGCTTATAAATTATAAACTAAGAATTGATACTAATCCGGTATCTGGCCGGATACAATTATGGGATGAGGTTGGGCTTCGGCAGATAACACAAACTGAGGACATCATGTGAAGACATAATTCAATAATTGACCATTATAAATGTAGAAAGCCTTTAGGAAGTTTAGGAAGTAAACCTCGAAGAAGATTCCGGCTAAGAAATGCTTGTAAAAATATAAACTCAGATAATTAACAGTTATTTTGATAATAATAAATGTGGCATGTGTGCACTTTACAACATCGATAATTTATGCTATATTTACATCAGTACGAAGAACCCAGTACCTTAGCTATTTATATTTACAGTTTTGTATCATTAGTTTTCTTAATTTTATTTTTATTGATTATGTCTGTCCGCAGGGTAAACTGTCAGCAATAATAATAATAATAATATAATAATAATGCCGTGTATATTCTTAATTTCTTATGGATGAAATTGCACTGCTAATCGTACTAGTAATGCACAAGGCAGACCCCAGGAATTTGACAATTAAAGTATTTTTATCACATTTTACAGCTAGATAATCGAGTTATGGGGGTTGGCGAATTTACCGGCATTTTACGTCACCCATTTTGAAAAAAGACCGCGAATGTCCACCAGGTTCCTGGAGAGGAAAAAGTTTTTTGAAATGACAACCTCATTTGACTCGAAAATTGTAAATCATCATACATTTTAGGCTTTTAGACTACATTTTAGGCTGGAGTACATACTTTTAGAGCAATTATGAGCAAAATTTAGTACCCCCACGGGACGGGGTATTAAGAATTCTACATATTCTGACCTGTGAGTGGGGAATTTGACAGGGAAATTGACAAAAGTTCAAATCCCGGTCTTCTCGCCCATCCTGGGGGTGATGGAAACAAATGATAGACCTGTGCATAATGGAGAAATGTGTAATGCAATATTATTAACAGAGTTAGAGGTAACTAAATTAATATAGCTAATACACCTTATACCTTGCTTTCTTCCCCTTTCTTTGGGTCCTTCATCGTCACTTTCAGTTTCATTAGCCCCTGCATTTAACATGTCTTCTAACCCCGCTGTTTCTTGTTGCATCTTTCTCGACAATGTTTTTTATTTCTACAATGGAGTATTTGCTTTCATTGCCAAACCAAATTAGCAAGAACTTGTCTTTCGCTTGAGAATCTTAAGTTTTGAAAAAACGAAATAAGATCGAATTAAAAAAAAAGAATTAAGCCAAAGGAATATCTTTACAATAAGACAATAACCTCGAGCACGAGGCATATTGCGCGCCAAATTTTATTCTGAGATTTACCTGGAAATTTATTCGCAAAAAGCTTTCGCTGTAATCGCTCACTGCTTGGGAGCGTTCGCTCATCCTGATAAATAATTCGGAAAAGGCCAAACGACAAATATACTCGTCTCCAATCGGTGAATTAATAGTCCAAATCAGACTCCAAATCGTTATATTTTTAAACACACCATGCACAATAACAATAATCCATGAATCCCATGATGCATTGTCGACCTCGCTATCACCAGTCCTCTGCCACCTCTGCCAACTTGTCGACCACGACTGACGACACTCGAACTAGTACCAAAGACAGTATTACAGCAATGCTTGTGTCATAATTATATTAGAAAGCTCGATGAACAACAGTGTATTGAACGGTCTGTACGGTAAGTAGCCATCCTGGAAATTTGATCCTTTAAGATCGGCTAGGCATCACTGGATCCTATTGTAAGATCCTGTATAGGATCCTATTTTAATTTTAGGAAATCTGTAACATGATCTTATAGGAAATTTTTTATTTAGGATCCTGAAAGATCCTATTTAGGATCCTGTATTAATTTAGGATCCTGAAAGATCCTGTTTTTAATTTAGGATCCTGTAAGATCTATTTAAGATCCTATCATAATTTAGGATATTGTAAGATCCTAGATAGGATCCTGTTTTAATTTAGGATCCTGAAAGATCCTGTTTTTAATTTAGGATCCTGTAAGATCCTATTTAAGATCCTATCATAATTTAGGATCTTGTAAGATCTTAAATAGGATCCTATCATAATTTAGGATCTTGTAAGATCCTAGATAGGATCCTGTTTTAATTTAGGATCCTGAAAGATCCTGTTTTTAATATAGGATCCTGTAAGATCCTATTTAAGATCATAATTTAGGATCTTGTAAGATCTTAAATAGGATCCTATCATAATTTAGGATCTTGTAAGATGCTAGATAGGATCCTGTTTTAATTTAGGATCCTGAAAGATCCTGTTTTTAATTTAGGATCCTGTAAGATCCTATTTAAGATCATAATTTAGGATCTTGTAAGATCTTAAATAGGATCCTATCATAATTTAGGATCTTGTAAGATCCTAGATAGGATCCTGTTTTAATTTAGGATCCTGAAAGATCCTGTTTTTAATTTAGGATCCTGTAAGATCATATTTAAGATCCTATCATAATTTAGGATCTTGTAAGATCTTAAATAGGAATCTTTTAATAATTTAGGATCATGTAATATCCTAGATAGGATCCTGTTTTTATTTAGTATCCTATAGGATCCTATAGGATCTTATAAGATCCTATAGGATCCTACTTAAGATTTCTACCAGGGTTTCCAGGTAAATTGATTTGTTCTGTGAAATGTTCTAACAAGAATTACTTATCCACCGACTCGAGAATAAACTCCATAGAATCAAAGCCATTTGAAATAAACTAGTCAGCATATTCGCCAAGTAAGTTCATACTTTGAAAACATCCATCCATTTTGAATATATCTTCATTATCTTCCAATGGACCATAACGCTGACGAAAAAAATAGCAGGCTCTAGAAGGCTTGGTTACGAGGTTGATCAATATGGCGACGGAGGCGGAGTCTTTTACATATGTTTCGAAGAGTAACGAAAAAGAGGATGATTCAGCTTCAGTGATCAGACAAGCATGGGACGAGAGAAGATCTACATTAAGAGAAGTTTCCACAGGAAATACCCCTGTATTGCGTATCTCCCGCCAGCAGTGTTCTGTCGAAAATTGTCCTTCTCAATTGAAAATTGTTTAGCTGCTGTTGTAGAAGGATGTGTGAATTAAATATGTTAGAAAGCGATCCAAGTTAATAGCGTTAATTAATGGCTGTTTATATCTTTAATATTCCTATTGATGGGAAAAAATTCATTCTGTTATACATGGTTTGGATGTTGCTCATTTTTTGCAACACATAGTAAATTCAAATACTAGTGGGCATTACAGTATTGACAAGCGCTGGAATTTATAACAGGGCTCGACCAAAGAACTGGAGAAGCATTCAATCTAAAAAGCATATTGCCAAAGGCCTATTTTGTGCAAAAAAGCCGCCAAAAGCACAGCACAAGTCCAATCTGTGTACCACCACCAAATAAGTCTTGTTAATAATGAGAAACATGTAATGTTCGGACTTCAAAATGAAGAATTTCGGCACCTCAACCTTATCATAATCAAAGATGATAAAGCATATTTGAGGCCAGGAACCGATATTGGTATGACTGGAGCAAGAAACCAACTGATTTTTCAGCCAGTCGATGAAGCAAAAGCTAGAAAGCTTCCACAACATGATTTTGCCAATCCAAAAGTGATATCACCCCAGCTACTCACCGATTTCTTGAGAAGGAGGGAGAAAAGGTTGGTGATAAAGAAGTGTTACTTACAACAAATGACCAGACTGTGGTTGTTGTTCGCCCAAAATTCTATGTCCCTGCATGGTGATGGAACAACCTGGGCATCTGATTACATGCGTTAAAGGCAGGAGAAGCCTGACTTATATGAAGTGAAGTCAGATATTTATAATAAATATTCCCTTCCATTCCAAAATATCTATTCACAAATCAAAGACAATGTTACATACTTCATACAAACAACTATGAAGGACGATGTCAGCTGTGTAAGTGGTGAGGCAAACTGTAATTTCAAGTTGTATGAAGAAGAACGAATTCAACACTTGTCTCAAGCTGTATCAAAGGCAAAGGAAGCATGGCAAATTGAGAAGGATGCTACCCCTCTTGTAGAGATTACCAAGGGCAATGCGCTTATCGATGTTTTGTCTGAACTGAGTCACTTGACAAGACTATTGCTGATCTGAAGACAAAAACGAACGACAACTTATGGACTTCATATGAACAACTGTTAGCAAGTGCAAATATTGCATTACAGAAACTCTCTCATTTCAAACTGCCTCCAGTTAGACCCTGTTGATCTTAGAGCTCACAGATTGAGGACCAGGCGTGGGTGTTAGCAATTTTGAAGTAGTAGTTAAAACATGAGCGGTCGATGTTTATGGGCAGTTACATGCAATGGCGAGCCGTTGTAACTGCCCATAAACATCGACCGCGAATGTTTTAACGAACTTGTAAAATGAATAGAAGAAATAATACATATTTTGTTTGGAAGTTGTAGAAACGGTACAAACAAATTATTTTAACTCCGAAAAATCTCAATTTGAGCAAGTTAACTTTGATAAAACATTGATGTTTTATTAATCAATTTTTTATCCTGAGTTAAAGATGCTGCTTAAAAATTAATTTCTTTTGAATTTTCTTCATGAATTATTAATGAATTTTGCAAGTCAGGTTTAGAGAGGTTTAGAGATGCAGAGACGGCCTTGATTCACAATTCTGAGCGACGTGCAAGAGTACAACGGGCTATACATATGATTCAGGTCAGAATAGTGGGAGGGAAAGATTGGGAAAGATTGGCCTTGATGACACAAACAAAATAGAAGAGTTCTCCAATGAGTATATTACTAGCACAGAACTAGCCAAGGAATACCTGGAGCATTTAAAGAATATAGAGACTAGGAAAACGACACGCATTCAGGAGAAACTTGATGCAAACCTAAAAGAGAAAACAAAGAGCTATGATGATTATGATTGGGAAGGCATTCATGAAGTTGGTGAACTAAAGAAGTTGAACGTTTGCGAACTTGACAAGTATCTCAATTATCACCACTTGCCTAGGGTAAAATTGCCCAAGTTGCTTCAGATAATATCTGCCCATATCAGCCAACATATTTGTCACCAAATTTTGAGAAATGCTTCTCATCCTGACATGACACTGACTGACACGGTTAATAATGTACGCATATCTCATATGAGTTTCATCAGACTCTGATTCTCAGTCTGATAATGATTACACGGCGGGATCCAGTGAGGATGAAATACTTTTTGAGCTTGACAAGTTAGCCAGAAGATGAGTCAGATGAAGCAAGGAACGATGAAATACCATCCAGCTGTGCAATTAACCGTTACGGTAGAAGTGTATGGAACTGGAAAACACGTTACGTTTAATAGAAGAAAGATAGACAAAGCACATGGACATATTAGTCTAGGAACGTACACTGTTCGAGGTCTATGTTATAGTAGGTGTAGAACAGAAGGGGAGGTTTTACGCAAGGTTTTTTCTTATTGGGGAACAAAATTTGATGCTGCACTTTGGGGGAGGGCCTTCATATTTTTACTCTACTACAGGAGGGCAACAAAATTTCAACTGAATACCAAAAGAGATTCCTCCAGCCCCCCTTGTAAAAATGAATGGTCCCTTAAAATAAATCTCCATTGAACAGTGCATAACAGCGCTGCACGTGTAATTCGTTTTTTTTTAAATGGCCGACAGTCACGAGAATTTAACGCAGGTCTGACGCGCGTGCTGACGAGCGTGTTCTGAGATGACGAGTGTGTTCTGAGATGACGAGCGTGTTCTGAGATGACGGACAGGAAATGGTCGTGGATAGCTATAGCTATAAATAGAGTAAATAATTAACTTTAAAAAATAAAATTAAATCAGTGCGGCACGAAAAATTTATGCGGACGCTGATGATAAACCGAGGTATTTTTTAAATGGCCTTATATAAACGTGTTGTGCTGCGTAGGCAGTCGGTAGAAATACATATCGAATAGCTCTAAAAGGTTTTCGAGAAAAGGCCCTTTGAGTGAAACGTGACATGGTTGCCTGATCACGAATCTTAAATAGGGTTGGAAGAGTAAATAGGGTTGGAAGAGTAAATAGGTCTTGAGTAAATAATGAATGTTTCTGCTCACCGATTTAATGAAAGCTTCAATGAGGTTGTCCGGGAACGCATTCCTAGGCAAAAAAATTAAGTTCAATATGCAGTTGAAATACCAGGTATTCTCGTATTCAAAAAAAAATAAATATATATATACACACACAAATATGTCGATTTGTCTCGCGTTCGCATATCTTTCGAGACTCTGATTCTAAGCATACTTATTATATTAATTATACCTTTGATTGTGACTCATCTGGAGTTATTTATATTATAAGTTGTACAAAGTGTAATAAGTTTGATGTAGGTATTACCATCAACTATTTCCGTAAGAGATTCAACAATCATAAAAGTTGTTTGAATTGATACGGAAGGTGTCAGCATGGTATACCAGTTGAGCATTTATATGCACATTTTTTTGAACCAGACCATAAAGGTCTTGATTATTTGTCAATTAACATAATAGATAAGACAGATGTTCATAACCCTACTGATAGAGAGGCATTCTGGACATACAAACTTGACAGCTTTATTCCTAAAGGACTTAATTTACGTGATTTTATATAATTTTATTTAACAAATTTTAATATTCATAACATAAGTTATAACTTGCTTCGGTTGGAACACCTTTTTTGAACATTCTGAAGAAGGGCTGCGAAACGTAAACGAATAAAGTTTTTTAAAGCGTTCCTGTCTTTATATATATATAAATATATAGCAAAGTGAAAAGGTGGTAAACTGCCAAGAATTTTAGTGACGAAATACTGACGTTTCGAGCGAAGCCCTTCATCAGAGTAAGACGAGATGAAATAAAATAAATAGGGCTTATATATATATATGCCAAAAGGGTGTCACAATATAGAAAGTAGCCAATCAAATTAATGGGAGATAAACAAACTAATAATTAATGAGATGCGAAAAATTAAATCATTTGCTATTTTTACAGCAGATCAGCAAACAGACTGAGGGGGGAGAAATGACAGGTCCAATATTCAAGGGATTAGGCGATAATAAAGCAGTAAGAAACAAAAACTTGAAAAGGAATGAAAGTGCATAAGCTAATAATAAAAAAGTTCCAAGCAAACTAAATAACAAAAAACTTGTTGGAAATTAAATAAAAGAAAAACGTTCGTTAAGACCAAGAGGATGTGTGGTGCCAAGTTTAAAAATGAGACGCTTCTCTTGCCGTTTGCGGTTATCGTTACCACCACAGACTTTCATATCTGAAACAAAATGGTTAGAGCTGTTGAAATGGCGGGCACAGGTTTGTCGACATCATTGTTCCTCATGGAACGAAGATGTTCAGCAAACCTGTCTGAAAGGCGTCGCCCAGTTTCACCGATGTAGATTTTAGGGCATTTATCGCAAGAAATGCAATAAATGATGTTGGTGGACGTGCATGAAAAAGTATGACGGATTCTGTGGTCGAATTTGGGGGCAGTAATAACTGTAGTGGGATTGAGAAAAGGGCATGTGTTGCAGCGGAAACGGCCACATGTTCCCGCTGGTGCCGAGGTATTTTGTTTAAGGGCACTATGTACTAAGGAGTTACGAATGTTTTTATTACGGCGAAAAGATACCAAAGGGTTATCGGTGAAAATGGCTGACGTCTGAGGATCATTTTGTAAAATGTGAAAATTCCGATTGATAATATTTTTAACTTTAAAATTGAAAGGATGAAATGTTAGAACTAGAGGAATTTTGTTGTTTGAAACTTGTTCCAAAGGTGGGTCAAGGGCGTCTAAACGGGGGACGAGAAAAGCTTTCTGAACTGCGAGGTCGAGAAGGTTGGTAGGGTAAACAGTTGAAGAAAAAAACATCTCATTTCCATTGCTTTGGCTTGAAAATCTTGGTCGTCGCTACATAAGCGGCGAAGACGCAAGAATTGAGAGTACGGGATAGATTGCTTAGTGTGGTTGGGATGAGAGGAAGAAAATAGAAGATAACTATGTGAGTCAGTAATGAATATAATAATTTTAATCTTACAACATCAAATACATACAATTAAATAGTACTTAGCTCGCTACTTTATATGATTAATGTTACTATACATTACGTTATAAGAAAAACAAAAAAACAAGAAGAAACAGTATCATTAGAAATAAAGTATCAGAAAAACAAAGTATCCAATTGTCATAGAAACTTGCTTGTCGCACAGGCAATCTCAATGTTACCCGGATCGAGTTCGACTTTCTTTCGCAGACATCTAGAGCCACGAACACACAGGATGGCAGAACGCACAAGAGCAAATGACAGTTTTGAGCGAATCCAGTTTGTTACGACGCTGTTTTCTAGGCCACGTTTTTCAGCTATTCGTGATGATAGTACCGTCAAGAACTTTTCAGTTTCGCGGCTACTCCCACCATATTGAGTGAAGATCAGCGGAGTAAAAGAGCCATGTTCCACATCAATGACTCTTTGTCCATATGCTCGTTTCTTCTCACGTTCATTGGCACAGAAAGCGGTTGACAACTTCTGTTTTTTGTAGGAAGGGGCGAAAGGGTTGAATACCCGAACGTCGAAGAATGCCCGTTGCCCACGAAGCCAGAAGCCTCTCACGCTTATGTCGAGTCTCGCCTCG
>JAYKKM010000103.1:485000-632500 GCA_035772405.1 Chrysogorgia sp. JL179-B06 | reverse complement strand
AGAGAACTTCAATGTGTCGAAAAATAATTAAGTAACAGTATACTTACATATATTCATCGACGACGTTTCCTTCTTCAGGTCCTGGTAGTTAGGAACTAAAATTATTTACTATATGGAAAATCTTTTCAACCCACTTGCCTTGGCCAGCGCATTCCAGAGCAACGCCTTTATTTGGTCGATCAAGAGAGTCCAAATCCACCTGATTGGTTGATCTACGAGTACACCTATCAATCACATTTACCTGCCGAAAAAGCATAAAAGAAAGCGCCACTCCCTGAACGAATAAGTCGCAGAGAAACCAGAGAAACCAGAGAGAACAGAGACCAGAGAGAACAGAATATCCAGAAGAACAGAAGATACAGAACCAAGCTGAGCAGAACCCAACTAAGAAGAGAACCTTAGAGTGAACCTTGAATCTAGAATCTTGAACTTTATCCTTTGAACATTATATTATTCTTTTAACCTATTGTCATTGAACTTTTGTCGTTGAATTGTATTTTGATTTGTCCAGTAACATTCGTAGTCCGTAATAAAGATCCTGCTCCTCTACAAACCGTGTCAGCTCTACCATTAGTCAAGCTAATTACCTTCTATAATAATTGGTGAAGAATTCGTGCTGCGGATTACTATGCAGAAAACCAACCAATGCAAGTTGATAAACAACAACCACCTCCTAGTCCTACTCGTCATTGGGTACTCTGCTTCGAGTGTCCACAGTGCACTGTTAGTGCACCAAGAACACGGCCATCAGTGTCCCAACCCGATCGCGACGATCACGAATCCACCCGCATCTAACCAAGCACCACCAACGACCCCTAAAGTTGAACTACCGATAAACCATCCAAATTGAAACGACTACCGTCCGAACCCTCACCAACCAACCTGCGACCAGAACGCGCTGCCAGCTGGAGCCGAACTGATGACCGACGCCATCCAAGGCAATCCATATTATTTTTGATTTGTTTTTCCTTCGAACTGTGAGTGAACTTAATACTTATTAGCTGAACTTATTGTCATATATGAAGTATTTTGCTTGTGTTAATACCAATTCGGGTGTATAAATGTGGATAGAACCTCCATTTAAGATATTGTTTATTTGATGAGTGCGTATGAGAACGCACTGTCAAACCATGGTCCCATAGCTACATGTACTAGGAATCAAGTTAATCCCACACCTAGAGATAAAAACGTTTGGTGCACTCGGACGTGTACAATTTCGAGTAAGAAAGTTCCCTCTCCTCCTCCTTCTAGTTCTTTTTCTTCAATTCTGTCTTTACTGGAATAAACCGAATTTCCTTAACTTCCTTCTGACCAAGAAATGGACGGACACTACGCTAACATACCAGCCGAGTTACTCGACCTTCTTGATAATATGACTACACAACTTAACCATGTTCAGGAGCAAGTAACCACTATAGGTACCACATCAGGCGGTGTTGAACCACCATTGTTTTCTGGCGCTCCTTCGGAAGATGTCGATGAATGGCTCGAACGCTTTACGGATACGCACGCCGACGATACGAATGCCGACCAGCAAGGCGAAGTATTTTTAACATAGAGTTCATTTTTTGCAATATTCAAACACGCGCTCTGGAATCCGGATGATATAAAAAATATACATATTTATTCTACCAGAGAATCGCGTAATCTATTACGTCATGAAGGTGTCACGTGTTTGTTGTACTAAACAGATTGCTTCGCAGCTATGTCCTCAGCTAACCATAAATAAAGTCGCGCACATTTCCAAACAGATTGAAAGTTGTCACTAAAGATTACCATTATTGTATGATTAAATAGTTGCACCAAATTTGCGCAGCAAAAGGCACGTGAAGGGTTATTAAAGTAATTAAACATGATCGTTTATTTTGTTGGCTACGTCAACGTGCGTCGAACAAATTATGTGTCTGGTATGTTCTCTATATTAATCCAGATAATATCATGTGGCACTGGTACATAACGTTTTATCTTATAATGGCAAACCGACGAAGCCGTGTCTCGTATGTTCTGGACTATCCGAGAAGGGTCAGTGTACTAAACATTACCTTTCAAATTATATCACGATTCACCAACGACTTATTCGTCATTATTTATGTGCATTTATATATAATTAAGAACAACGTGCCTATTGACCAATCAACTATCAAGCGGTGCCCTCAGAAGCGCCGCTTGCCTTCAGTGAAAATTCGACGAATTGGAAACTTCCAACCCATTTTAGCGCATGCGCAATTGTTGATTTTGAGCTCTGAATAATCTAGCAACAGCATGACTATTGATCGAGCAGTGCCCAATATTACAGATAAGCCGTTTATAATCCACTTGATACCCGGCAGAGGAAACACAAACGCAGAGAAGACACGGCATTTTATAATCTAGTTTACGTTGATTAAAGATAAATTTAAATCGCTTTAGAAATGTTTTAGAAATGTTACATGACCGTACGCCACTGATTATATCACAGTCAATGTAAATAAAGTTGATTGTGAAGATCCATCTAGCGGATGGATACGTATAGCCATCTACAGCGTTTTTATACTGTAGAACGAGGCAAACAACATATTATATCACAGCCAATGTGAATAAAGTTGATTGTGAAGATATGGCTATGGGGTTTTACCGTAGAACGAGGCAACAACATTATATCACAGTCAATGTGAATAAAGTTGATTTTGTCATTCAGCGATTTCAAGCGATCTACACTTATTGAGTGGACTTAATCACATTTAACAGCTATTTCAAGCTATACAGAGATTGCTTGGGGAGGGCAACAATGCACATTTACGCACATATATTGAGTGGATTTAATCGCATTTAACTTAATTGTCATTCAGCGATTTCAAGCGATATAGAGATTGGGGTTTTTAAAAAACGAAGCAACACTGCACATTTGCACATATATTGAGCGGATTTAGTCACATGCATTTAAATTAATTGTGGTCATTCTTCGCTTTCAAGCGATACATTGATTCGGGTTTTTAATAAACGAAGGAACACTCTTTGTACACACATTATTGATTGGATTGAATGGTATCTTACGAGTCGTTTAGGGATCGTCATGAATCGAACGACCCGTACGGGTCGACGGGTCGTTGTTGTAGGCCTCAGTGCGGGCACTACGATGACATTGGGAGCAGCTGGTGGTAAATTGATAGTAACCTAATACATTATTCACGAATCGAACACGTTTGTTTACGAGCTGTAACTAAGCTGATTTATGGACTCTTTACCATTCGTAACGACCTGTGAAGCCGTACTACTTAACAACATGCTAACCATTCGCGATGACCTGCAAAGGCGTATGAGTTATTGACTTCTTGACCATTCGTGACGACCTGTAAAGCCGTATAACTTTACGACTTGTTAACCATTCGTGTCCATTCGTAGAATGCGCTAGTATTGGACATAGTTGGGCAAAAAGAACGCCAACGTTAGGGAGTACGTGACTTCGGTTGTTGGTCGGACGTTCAAGAAAATATGGACAGGCATCAGCATCTATATATAAGGCCAATCATTTGCACATCATGTATCAGTCGCAATCTAACTACAAAGCAGAAATGACGTCCACAATTGTCTCCGAGTTAAACCCGAGGCGAAATATGATTACGGGACCGCAGTGGTTCGGACAATGTAAGAAATTAGAAGTTCTAGATTCTTACATGAGTTACTTCGATTCCGAAAAGAATTCGGATGAGGTGGTTCTATTTTTGCATGGCAACGCAACATCCTCTTATCTCAGGCGGAACATTATTCCTCATTTGCAATCACAAGCCCGCTGTATTGCGCTCGATCTCATTGGCATGGGCGAATCAGGAAAATCGGGTAACAATTCCTACAGGTTGGTAGATCACTATACAAGTACTTCTCTGCCTGGTTAGAGTTCAGCTGGATCTACCAGAGAAGGTGGTGTTTGTGTGCCACGACTGGGGCTCAGCGTTGGCATTTCACTGGTGTTACTTGAATAGTGAGCGCATAAAGGCACTGGTGCATATGGAAAGCGTTGTGAATACTATAACAACATGGAAAGACTGGCCAGATATCGATGCCGACATGAAAATAATAAAGTCGGATGCAGGCGAAGAGATGGTAATGAAAAACAACTTTTTCTTAGAAACAGTGCTACCGAACAATATCACGAGAAAGTTGGAACCAGAAGAAATGGAAGCCTATCTGGAGCCTTACAAGGAAGGGGGTGAATGCCGTCGACCCATCCTGACATGGGCTCGGGAAATTCCACTCGTCAATGGAGGTCCAGAGGATGTCCTTAAAATTGTTACAGATTTCAACAAATACCTCGAGTCCAGTGTTAATCTTCCAAAATTGTTCTTCGAGGCAGATCCTGGTTTCTTTACCAATGCCATAAGAGAAGGTGCTCTGAAGTGGCCAAATACTTCCGTTGTTAAAATTAAAGGGATGCACTTCCCTCAGGAAGACTCAGCTGATGAAATTGGCAAAGCAATCAAGTCCTTCATTGGAAATTTGAACGGCAATGCTTGAAGATATAGTTTCAATGACACTTCAAACTATGTTATTTTTACTATAGTAATTAAAGGACCTGAATTTTCTTAGCTAAAAACAGGATACATGACATTGTTATTTACATGTTTATTTAATCCTTTCTGTGATGTATTACTGTATTTTATATTGATATTTTTCACAAATAAATGTTTATATGATTACTTATGGACTAATTGTTAGACGTTGGCTAAGAGTCTATTGAAACCCTAACACTGACTTTTAATCTAAGACTCTTAGGCCAGATAGTGAAAGATGAAAAAATTGGATTATTTACGTTTACAGATACGAGATGGGGTGACGGAAGCGCATTTAAATCTCGGTAGTTGACTACCTTTTCGCTTTACTATATCCAAAACACTGCCTATACGCAGCACTCTACTTCACGAGAATTAAAACTAATCGTCTGCACCAAAATTGAACCACCTCTTTGATCCATTGACATCTGTGGAAATAACCATAACTGTTGGGAAAGCTATACATTTTCTGAAAGCCCAATAAGTAGTATAGAATGTGGCGGTACCAGGACAGTTTTCCAAAAGTCAGATCCATTTCAAGGTCAAGTTTCAAGGTCAAGTTCTTGGAATTATTTTTGAGATAATTCAAAGAATTCCTTTAGAAAAGGGGCGTGGTCGAGATGCCTTAAAAAGGGCATGGTCGAGACGTCTTAAAAAAGGGGCGTGGCCTAGACGTCTTAAAAAGGACGTGGCCGAGACGTCTTAAAAAGGGCGTGGTCTATTTTTAGGAATCTATATGATTTTCCAGGAATTAGATCCATTTGGAATCTACACGATTTGGATAAGTGCGTTGGTACCCCCATGTTATATCGTTTTTGTGTCGATCGTTTGAGCTATTTGAGACGACTGAGAAGCCGCAACTCTCTTTTGCGACTGGTCATCCTTTTCCCGAGTACAGTATGTTTAAACCTCTCGTCTAGTTCATCACGTTCTAAGCTAGTCTTAGCGAAGAGTCGTCGTTTGATCTCTCTAACCTGGTAGATAAATAACAACTCTTTGTTGAGTCTCGTTATCTTTTCCTCCACTGATTCCACACGTTCTACGCTACTCTTCAGGGATCCAGCGATCATTACCGTGTGTGAGCGCTGGAGACCTGAAGAGTAGCGTAGAACACGGCGATACAAGGACGGTCTTCCAAAAGTTGGATCCATTAGGAATCTACACAGTTTGGAAAGGTGTGTTGGGACCTGTTAGTAGACAGTGTCGTACCCTTCTTCTTCGCTAGACTCAGAGGGTTTATAAGAGTGGTTGTACACGTACTTACCAACAGTGACTCCACCAGATAAAATGCCGATTAGTGGTAAGTAGGGTCTTACTTTCTCGACTATGCGATATACGTCACGTTTTAAGAGTTCGTCTTTCTTTAGTTCGTTAGCTAGCTCTTCAGGGTCTTCGATAGCGTCGAATCCTCCAAGAGTACTACTAAACTTACTAATAAGTAGGTCAGTCAGGAACTCGTTAGCTTTCTGCGTCCTTTTACGTTCGTACTCGACGTACAGTTTGTCTATTACTTTACTTGATGCTTTTTTAATGTAAGCGACTGATTTGTTCAGTTCTCCATCCTCAGCGAGTCTAGTCAGCTCGTCTCGTTTTTTGTCCACATCAGTTTGTGGGGTGTCGTCGACTTCTGATGTGTCGTCAACTTGTGGTGTGTCGTTTAATTCTTCCGAAATAGTGGATTCTGCGTCTTGTATCTCTTCAATGAGATCGTCAATTGGTTCAAGATTTTTTGTCTTGCGTTTTGGCATGTCCTATAATATACGATATGTTTTGTTTTTGCGGAACAACTACTTCGTACGAGTACGGATGCCTTAGAAGTATCTCCAATCTTGCGTACTCGTTGTCTTTCAACTGTTTTTATTATTTTATCAATCTCCGTTTTATCAACTCCATTAAGATAATCGTCTGCGATGGTTTTCATATCGTTTCTGTTAGGGTTGTAGAATGTTACTAACTTTGAGATGTTCTCACGATATGGTTTTACTAATTGAGGTTAGTTGTTGCGTTATGACGATTGTGGACAGGTTGTAGTGTCTAGCACTAAAGGCTAGTTTGACTAGTTCGCTTGTTCTGTTTTTAAACGTCCTGCCCACCAGCACAATCGTCTAGTATTATCAACGAGTTGGTACCTCTGTAAGTCTCGGCTACGTATTTAAGAATTACGTTGACTTTATCCTGATCACACTGAATAGTGACAAAGTCTGGGTCTCTCAAGTATTTCCACTCTGTGTACGTTTTGTTCCATTCGAATGTTGGACATATGAGAATGATATACTCGAAGTGATTCATGTATTCTTTCTCTATCATATCCAGTAGGTAGTGTGTTTTACCACAGGCTGTCATACCAACAATTAGCATGTTAAAAGGCGTTTTCATATAGAATACTACATGTTTTAGTATTGGATTGATTGCAGATCGTTGTTGATAAGGTTTTACGAGTCCGTCGGAGAGTACGAATATTCTACACATGACGTTCGCTGTTGTGGCTTCTTTATTGATTTCCATCAATATTCCTGACTGAGTGTTCACAATCTTTTTTCCAGTTGCAACTCTAGCGTTGTCTTCGATAGACCTTAGGTCAACAACCAAAGCGAAACCGTCTTTGTAAAACTTTTGGATAGTCATATGCTGGTCACGGTCGGCTAGTTTTTGTCCGAATAGTCTTTTCGCTTCTCCCCAGAGTCTTGATTTCGGTATTCCTTGACTGTAGACCATGTTCGGTACACCTTCAATAGTGAGTTTCACCGACTCTATATTTGGGTAGACGAACTCCTCGCTGTCAGTTCTTGTCTTATTTGTGAAGAGTAGAACGATAGCTTTCATTGATTTTCTCGGTAGGTTAATATTCTCGTTTACGAGTGTGGTTCCTTTGTCCCACTCCACAGTCTTCATTAGTGTGACGTGTTCATACGATAGAGATCTACCTGATGCGTATATAGATGATACTTCATCAGCAATCTCTTGACTCTCGATAGTTTCGTACTCCAACTCAAGGTTCTCCAACATATAGCCAGCCACAGCTGATCCAGATTGAGCCACCATAATATCAGACGCTTTAGGGAGTGTGATTATATACCTGAAGTTGTTGTTCATGTTGTATGGTGCGTATAGACCGTGATCTTCTAGAATCTTGTCGATTTGAACCTTTTGTTTGGTGTTATTGATAGAGAACATCAGACCATCGCTAACTTTTTGCACGTCTCCACTGGCTGCACCACTGTCGTCCTTTGAGATTAGCTTTCGAAGGTTCTCGTTTGCTATACCGTATTCGACCATCTGGTCTCGCTCACTGTTAGATTTCCAGAGGTCTTTGTACGTACCGATGACGCTTTCACCACTATTGTCGTACACAGTCTCACCTGCTAGTTTTACCACCAGTCTATCAAGTAGTAGTCTCGAAAGGTTGTTAAGAAACCATGATTTCACGTTCGAACTTTTAAAGTCGAATAGAAGATGGAGACTGGAGGGTACCAAGCAAGTGTTACCTTTTGTTTTCGGGATATCGATGTATAACTCCTCCCCTGGATTGGCTTTGTTGGGGTTTAGCGTTACAACGTGACGGGTTCTTGTGCCTTTGATAGCAGATATTTCACGACGTCTATACCCAGGAAGCAAACTCTTTTTCACTAGTATTCATACTATATACTATAACACATGTTTTATTTCCTCTGTTTGTACTGATCGTAGACGAACCAAGCTAGTGCTATCGCTAGGATCCATAGATTAGATGCTAACCAAGATATACCTGCAGCTCCCCACTTTAACACGGTCGCCACCGTGTTTAGCAGTCCAGACAGTAGAGGGCCAGCCTTTGTGGCTAGATTAGCTATAGCTTTTCCTAGTTTTCCAAGTGCTTGACCACCTTTGAAGACAACGCTTCTAGCGGATATTATAATTGTAGTGATAAAAGAGGCTATGGTTATTCCTAAAGCTGAAGCACCCAACCAGTTTTCCTTAAACCACTCCTTTATTTTTTGCAACCGAGTGACGTCCTCTTCTTGTTGCTCTCTCACTTCCTCCAATTCTCTCTGTCTAAGTGTTCCGTCTCTCGCTTCTCTTAAACCAATTATTCTTTCTTCAAGTTCAATTACCTCTATAGAGTCATCGCTATTGTCTCTCTCTTCAAGTGTTGTGTCTATAGCGTCCTGAAAGTAGTTGGCTTGAATTTGTAGAGCGCCGTTGTCGCCAATTCTTGATTGTGGATCTATAGTGTTTGATGGGTTTATCACACCTTGGTACGCTCGATTTTCTTCGTCAGTCATCCCTTTTATGTATGGGACGTCAGAAGTTGTGTCTACCATTGACATGCCTTCAACGGTTGCGTCTCTATCGTATTGCTCACTCACGATATCACTCATCAATTTTTTAAATTGTGTGACTGCCTCTTGCGATACATTAGCGTCATTATATTGTAGAACACCGGCAGTGTCACGTTTTAGTACTATTTGTGGTGCGCCTCGTTTGTTTCTACTTGTTATTGGCTTAAAAGTTATGTTGTTGTTCTTAGTCCTACTAACAAGTAATCGTAACTCAATCACCTTATGAGTGTGTGGGTTAAACCTGAAACCATCCTTATTAAACTCTCTACTAATAAAGTCTTCGATAGATGGTGTTACGTCGTTTATAGGTCGGTTAGTTGTGTATATAAACCGAGCCTCAGGGGCTGATCTACTCCTTTGATCCTTTCTAGTTATTGTTACTGTCTTACCATCATCACTGTCTATAAAAGATGTCTCTGCTTTTCTTTCACCACGTAAACGATCAATATACTTCATCCTAACCTTAACAACTTCCAGCTTATCAGGGTCGTCGTTGCTTAGGAGATCCAGTCTCTCTTTGGCGAGTGTATCATACTCGTTGTCCAAGGCGGTGTCACTCATATCATTATATTTTGAGTACTCGTCACGATCTTGCATTTCAATGTCATCGAACCCTCCTTCAGCCATTTATATACTACTCAATGTTTTGAATATCACTCCTCTGGTATCCACGAATTGTGTTTACTGTCGTAGCCAAGCCACTTAACCAAAGCCATCTTCTTACCTCCCACATTCTTTCTCTTCACTATCTTCTCAACTTTATATACATCGTCTTTCTTATCAACAGCTGACAACTCTTCCTCATAAAACTTACCAATGATGGGTTCCCCTTCATGGTCCTCTATCTCATACACGGTAGGGTCACCACGTATGACCTTTGTCACTTTGAATAGCTCCTCAGTGAAGTTAGCCTCGTACCCTTTCGCGAATATGCTCTTGTACTTTGATATCCTGACAGTCTCACCTACTTTAAACTTTGGTAGTGGGTAGTCACCGAAATGGTGTCCGAACAACGTCGTCCATACTTCGTTTTCGTTTTTGTTGCTCACATCTTTAGGTTTCATAAGTGTGGTACTATGTTTAGTATTGTTGTAATTCTCAACGAGCTGGTCCAAGATATCAATCCACTTGTACGTTCCCTTACTGTAGAAGTATTTCCACATAGACGTCTTGAGTGTTCTATTAAACCGTTCCACGACTGCTGCCTTTTTATCAGAGTTTGTGCTGAAGTATTTCACGTCGTGTTTATCCAATAGATCCTTTACACCAACGTTGTAGAATTCCTTACCATCGTCAAACTGAGCCAGCTTTGGATACTCACCAAATCTAACCTTAGCCTTCTCTAGTAACTCTGTGACAGCCTTAGTCATGTTTTTCGTATCTTTCCTGTAGACAGGTATTGCGAAAGCATACCTACTAAGGACCTCAGTGGCTGTTAGTATCCAGTAGTATCCGTTGTTCTTGTGTTTGTACTTACCCATGTCGACCAAGTCCATCTGTATCTGCTCACCAAGATAGTCAACAAACGTTTGTCTAAACTTGTGTTTCTTAACAACTGGTTTGTACCTGGTGTACGTGTCTTGAGATTTTAGCCAATCCTTTATCTTTGCCCTACTAACGTTTAGACCGTCTTCTTGTGCCTTTTGGTACAGCCTCTCAGCAGATTGGTAACCAGTTGATGGGTTGTAGTAAATATCTCTTAGTTCTTGCTCCATATACACTACGTGATGTGTAAATCTAATAGCACGTTACCAACGTTAACACTGTTATCGTCCCTGATCTGTTATCTTGAACTCTAGTTGGTTGATGACTCCTTTGTTTATTGGGATTTTCGACCCAACACCAAAATGTTGTACAGAGCCTTTGAGTGTCTGCGTGCTAGTTATTGGCAGTACTGCGATACAGTCACTTTTGTTACCATTAACTATGTTATTAGATCTGTCCACGATACTAGACGTTACTTGTATGTATTTCAGTCCTCTGTTAACGTTCACAACGTTAGGACTGGTTTTTGTGGTGGCTATTGTAGTGTTTTCGTCAAATCCTAAAAGTTGTCCAAATTTAAACAGTTCTATTTGTTGATCAGTTGTTATCGTACACGTTGAGTCATATCTATTAGCTACTAGCTTGACGTCTCCTAACTCTCCCAAGTCGTCGGTGATCATTTTAAAGGTGTGATACCCAGTGCTAAAAATGTGGTCACTACTGTTATAAGTTATCTTGTTGTTAGCTGTGGTTACGTTAACGTAATCCCAAAAGATGGTTGCCTTCTTCACCAATATGTGAGGGTCCGAGTTAGTTGTTAAAATTGACTCTGGTAGGTCTATAGTTTTCGTTGAACCACTAATCAATACTACTACTCTCATATAACGTACGGTATGTTATGATGGATGCGTTCAAGAGAAAGTATCCTTATGCTGATAAGAATAGGTTTTTTCTTGACGTTGACGACAATATGCATATACATATATTCTTCGTGACGAAAACCAATATTGGTGACGTTAGTGTAGACTCAAGTAGGTTTAAGAGTAACCCGGAGTATACTAAGTATCTAACTATAAACAAACCAGTGGAGACGTTAAACAAACCAGTGGACTTCGAGACGTTGATCAGACGTTATTATGGTGAGAACTATGACAAAGCGACTAAGAACTCGAGAGACGCTATCAAGAAGGCCAAGTTGGACTTCGTAAAAAATTATCCTTACGCCACACTGACCAAGTTTTGTTTTGAGCCTATCCAAACACGACAAGGTGACGTGACAAGGGTCGATGTCTACTTCGTCAACAACGACATATTGTCGACTAATATTACCAACGCTATATTTAAAAATGACAAGAGTATGTGGAAGTGGCTGCACAATAGCAAGTTCCCAATAATATGGCTCTCTGGTGGAACTATCCAACCACTATCAAAAGGTCGCAAGAACCATTGGGGACTTTGGGATGGCTATCCAACGGAAAACGTGTTGAACTATCCAGTGAACAACTTTAGAATCTTCGTTAATCAGAAGAGCTACTTTCTCTCAAAGCTACCAATCTTACAAATCGTCACGTCAAAGACAAAGTCAAAGTGGGACGACAACGAGAGCTACTATAGGGTTGTGTTTGCAACGTATTGTGCAAGTTTCTGTTGCGGAGTGTCGTTGCAACACTTGTCACCCTCACAAGAAGTCCACCCTGTTATCACAAGTGTGATGAGGTTCCATCTGTACTTTACTGTTAGAAGACTTCTAAGAAGGATGGAAGGTGGTGAGAGTATGAGATCGATAAGTAGAGAGTTTGACGCTGGAGAATTGTATGGTAAAACAGACAAGATCCCTAGAAAACATTACTACCACGGTAAAGTTCTTGCTGATGGTACAACAGGTGAGGAGAGAGTCTTCACGATTAACGACGTTAAGAACGACTACAAACGATACGTTCCTCTGGTGTCGAACGGTCTCACCAACATTGGGCGACAATATCTAAATCAGTCTATAGAGGCCTTCGTTTACTCTACACTTGGCGCACAAGCTAGGACGCGTGTGTCAGTCGTTGGTGGTTCTGCAGGCAGTCTAGAGACTCAACAAGAGTCTAGAAAGCTGGTGGAGGATAGCGTTATAAACTATGACGTGTCAACGTGGATTCTCAACATGAACAAGTCGATTAGAGACACTAACGTTGTCCAAAATCTAGCACTATCACCGTCTACATGGTTAATGCCAAGTAACGTGGTAATCCTCAAAAACAAAATCGCTGGGTACAACAACCTGCTAAAGACTGCTACACAGAGTATGAAGTTTGGAGTAAATAGTGGGCTAAACTACGCACCAACGATGGAGGTTAAGAAAGTTCACCAGGAAGGTGGAGAGCACCTGGAGACACTTGACAAACAACCAAAGGTGACGCATCGTCTGACAACACCAAACGTGGCACACCAGGAAGGTGGAGAGCACCTGGAGACACTTGACAAGCCACCAAAGGTGGCACATCGCATGGCAACACCAAATGTGACACACCAAGAATATCGTCTGGAGGTGACACAAGATAGCAACGCGACAGAGTTGTGGCTAGTTCTAGGGGCTTCCGCTGTGTCTGGCTATTTAGTGAGCAAATATGTGTTATAGCATAATGAGTCTAAGTTATGGATTTGAGGACAGAGACTACGAGAGCGACAAAATATTAAGAAGAGCGAAGAGACATCTAGACAATGACCCTAAACTAAGCGTGAGCGGTGGGAGGATGTCTGGAGATATAGATATGGCGCTCAGGGCACTAAAAAACATAGCAGATCCAGTCGATGATTTGGACGCTATCAGTAAAAAAGTGTTGGAGTCCGTGTACTTATCACAATACTTTAAAGTGCAGTCCTATAACGTTCTACTCGATTTTAACATCACAAAGCACACCGCGAACACGGACATGACGCAGTTTTACCACAGTGGGACAAATAAAGTGAAAGACATTGGAAACACACTAGTGCAAAGTATTCAATCCTATGGTCCTATTATTGGTACTGACAGTGGTCATAGCTTCCTATCCCCTACAATAACTCAATATCAACTAGAGGTTGGAATGCACTTTAACTGTCCACGTATGCAGTACTGTGACATATCCGTTTTCGTGGTATCGAGGTTAGCCAAGAGGGTGTCTACAGCAGATTGGGAGGCGATTATCTCAAACGATGATGGTTCTTGGGACAAGTTCATCGGATATAAAGGTGGTACAACTGATAAGTTGTCGTTTGGTGGTGGCCTCCCAGCAAAGGAGTACACGTGTACAATACCAAATAGTATCGACACCACTAAGAGACACATGATATCAATACATTGGCAGATGGGTAACTCGCATGTTAGAGTCAACAACATAAGGTCGACAGACTCAGACTTCACAGCTAACTACAACGAGATAGGGTATCCCTATGGAACAATATTTGCAATACATCGACCAAAATCGTTGCTCGCACCCTACGCGTACCCGTCTCTGATAGAGTTCTACGGTATGAAGATAGTCTCTGGCTACATGACGAACCGAGACGTGCTAGTAGTTGGTGGGAAGATGATGGATGAGTATAATATAAAGTAAGATATATGAAGAAGAAGTCAGTTATTGTTTTCAATCACATATCAAAGGACATATCAGAGGAGGAGACACTAGAGCTCAAACGCTTGTACGCGTACTACTACCACAAGCTAGAAGCCTGTTACAAATGGAAATATAAGAGGTTGAAGAAAATTAAACTATCGTTGAACATGACTAGCATAGGGTTAACAACAGTAGGGGTTGTAGCTGGATCGGTAACTGTTAACCCTATAATTATTGCTTGTATTAGTGGTCCTGGCGTGGTCATTCAAGGCTACTTGGCTAAATCCAATCTGACGAGTAGAGTGGAGCATTGTAAGTTCGCACACACTAGCTATAAAAAGATACTGACACAACTAAGATCGTATCTTAGAGGTCTTCCTTACAACGAGTCAATGTTTCTTTCAGACGTTAAAGTGTTGGACGATAATGTGACTGACTTATGCCCACCAATCAATGGAATGGTGAAAAGGTACAATAAAGTATACGAGACACAAGGGAGGTCGGAACCGGACCCCCCTTAAGACACAGGTCTACACATAAGAACCAAGGGTGTTTTCCGCGTAAAAGACGACGAAAACTGAGGTCCCGTTTTGGGACCTCAGAGTCACTTATAATATTACACACAGTATATTATATATGACAAGCCTTGTCGAAAATTTCAGTTTTGAGAACAATTCAGTCACGACTATTAAAGATGGAGACAACATATGGTTCCATGGAAAAGAAGTCGCTAAGGCACTAGGGTATAAAAACGCGAAGTGGGCTATCAGTGTACACGTTGACGATATATATAAGGTCAAACGAGACGTGTTTGAAGGGGGGCGCGAATCACGCCCCCCTTTAAATTTGCAACCAAACATGATACTCATATCGGAGCCAGGAGTTTACTCTCTAGTCTTCTCGTCGAAACTCGAGTCAGCCAAGAAGTTTCAAAAATGGGTATTCACAGAAGTCCTACCGTCTATTAGAAAGACGGGTCAGTACACACAATGCAACCAGTTATCAATAATGAACGAGACAGACTTGCATTATAATATAGTTAAATATATTAGAGAGTATCATCCAACAATAGTCATCCCAGGGTTGGGAGAGTACCAAGACACATCTACTAAAAGAATAGATGGATGGAAGAAGGGTTACAGTGGCGGACAACCAGATTTGATAGTTCCGCAACTACATAAGAGATACAATGGTTTTGCTATAGAGTTCAAAACACCGAAAGGTAATGGGGTTATTAGGAATAACCAGATGAGGGTATTAAGAAGACTAAGATCACAAGGGTACAACACATTATTATCCTCAGACCAACATGAGATAATACATTTCATAGAGACATATATGAGAGACTCCAGGGTTCTGTGTGAGTATTGTAATAGAAGATTTAGGAGTGAAACCACACTGTCTAATCACCAAAGATACTTTCATAGAATACTCTATCTGTGAGACGACCTGTTAGACGACCTGTTAGATGATCTGTGAGATGACTGTGAGACGGTCTGTGACGAGATATCACGTATGGTATAGATGACTGACAACGAGCCCGTACCTATTATAACGTCGACAACAAAGGTCAAAGACCCCAAGAGAGTAGAGGCAGGCAAACGCTTGGCTGCTATATCTAAAGCTGCGAAAGAGAGGAAGATGAGAGAGAGAGTGGTAAGTGAGGACGATAGTTTTAATTACGGATACATCATAGGTACTATTGGAGTGGTAATAGCCGCTGGCTCACTGTATTACACGATTAGTCAAGACAAACAAGTAGTAACCGAAGAGCCTAAGACCGTTGTTATAAAACCATCACGTAAACTCGACAGCCTCGATTAAAACATATCGTATAATATATGGCATCAATAGACAGAAAAGAACTGATGAACGAGCTATACGACGCAGCCCTCGTGACTGCTGGAGCCGTAGCCGTATCCATGGCATCGAAGAAGGTACTAAAAGAACCGTTAGGCACTCCTGAATCAGTGAAGGGCACCCTCAAGTTAGCGACTGCTGTAGGCGTTTCAACGCTACTCGTTAAGTGGGCGCAGAGCAAGAAATACTTACCTATTGACCCGTTCTCAAAATAACACAGCGTAATATATAATGGCTAGTGCGGTAGCAGGTGGTTTGTTCAACGCCATAGCATTCGCAGGAGCCGGGTTTCTATTCAGCAAGCTAAACCATACAGGCTACGAGACAGAGATAAAGAGACACAACAAAGCATTGGAGAGTCTCGCAAGAGCGAAAGAAAAGTTCTACGAGAACGAGATTCGTCAGAGAGATAAAGTTCAGGAGTTAAGACAACAGTTGTCAGATGCTAATGCAGACATAAATGACACGAACCACGCTCTGGATCAACTAAGACAAGTACTGACGATACAGTATGATGGGAAGACATTTAGTAAAGAACCTGAGTTATCAGACTATTATAAACCCTCTGGTGAGATGAGAGAATACCAAATGATATTCGTCGGAGCTATCGGGATACCCGTTGGGTACTTGGTGTACAGATTGATCTAAACATAACTATACATACAGCACTATAGTTATGAGTGCTAGAACTTTGAAGGAGATAGCGATGGAAGCAGACGAGAAGCTTAAACACGACGCACTGGAGACAAATACACATAACGTATTGGAGATACTTTTCGAGAACCAGAAGAAACACAACGAAGCGTTGACTGTACTATGTAAGAACCTCATTATCCAGGTAAACGAGACCAAAGAGTTGAGACTACTATTGTCAGACACTCGAGATCGATTAAGACAGATCATGACGACACAGCACAATGGGAAGACATTCAGTAGAGATTACAAGTCACCTAACTATTACGCATTCTAGAGCGACACTTAAGTTACCACACTATAGTCTAAAGACACGTGTAGTATAGTAACTTAGATGGTTGACGAACGCACAATGAGAATGTTCTATGCTGGGTACACGTTGGACGAGATCGAGACATCAAAAAAGTGGAGTGGTACTACATTAGGGTACACACTGGACGAGATCAAGAACGGAAGTAGGGACGCGAGACCAAAAAAGTGGAACGACACCACGTACTGTTACGAGTGTAGTAACCACAGAACCCAAGTCGAAGACGGTGTGTTTAGTTGTGACAAGTGTGGAGAGACTACCTATGAACGCGTGAGAAACTTCGTACCTAACATTTGGATGTACAAGAAATCGACTCATAGTTATAGTAAGTGGCTAGAGAGAATGTTGACTAGCAAAAGACTAGTTAACGAGAATGACATACCAATAGTGGTCAGTGATTTTATAGAGATAATATGGTCTCTTAAAAGAAACAAGTTGATTGTCAAGAATATATCGAAATACATTTTCTATGTCATAAGAATATGCTCTAGAAGAGGTATAGAGTTGAGAGGTAGTTTTAACGACCTCAAACCTGGTAAGGTCAAGGTGCGATTCGAGCACAACCTGTATAACGTAGTATACAAGGATCTAGGTTGGGACAGGAGAGGAGATCCATACTACAACGAGTGGATCAGAAAAGGTCTAGAGAAATAAAACATATAGTATTATATAATGGGAAGACCTAGAATTTACCAAACCAAAGAAGAAGCTTTAAGAGCAGCAAGAGCGCAAACTAAAGTCTGGATGAACACTCACAAATGGGTGTGTGAGACATGTGATAGGCCATACCATGTGACCTCTAAATATAAACACCTAAAGACCAAAAAGCATTTGAGGAATTTGGAAGTGTGATTACATTGTACTAGTATAGTAAATTTTAAAACGACTCTTTTTAGGTAATGGTCTAAAGAAATAAAACATCTCCTATAGTATATAGACATAACATGTCGAGTGGGATGGAAAAAAACGACACGTCCTAAAAATGACCTAGAGACTAGTCGACATAACGTGTCAAGTATGATGGAAAAAACGACACGTCCTAAAAACGACACCCCCACGGTAAAGACCAAGAGTGGTCTTCACCGACAACAAAGTAACACTGGACAAAATCTAACATCACTTTTAGACACACCAACACCACAACCAACAAAACGTCTACTAAAACCAACACCACACAAACGCAGAACGAGGCCAACACCACCACCACGACCAAATCGCCCACAACCTGGGTACAGACAAAAACTAAACGAGTGGTACGATTGGCTAGTCGAACACACACCAGAGTCAATACGAAAGCCAGTCTCACAAGCCTATAACACGGCGAAAGACAAAATCACTAGCCTATACAAAAAAGCAGCGCAAAAACGTCCTACAAGAGCGCCACCACAAGTACCGACAGATGTCGAACATTTTTCACCACCAGAACACACTGATAAGAACACGCTCCCTACAGTCACACAAAGGCGAGTAGCACTCAAAGGATACACTAGATCGCACAACGTTGAAGTGATAGATAATAAGGATCCACTATCACAACTCAACAAAACTAGAGTAGCTGTGGTTCTAACTCTAAGGAAAGACCTAAGACAACTAAGAGGTATAAAATACAACGAGACACTAAAAGTGACTCTGGAGAAACAATTAGATGGAGATAGAACGACGTTTAAAACCGCGTTCTTCAATAGTGTCACTAAAACAGTAGTTAATAGTAACGGCATATACGAAACCACAGGACAGTCAAGCGAAGAGATAGTAAATCGTATAGCTGTATGGCTATCAGAAGGGTCTGGGTGGACTATAGACAATATAGACGACCACTATATAAACGTAGTAGTGTACGAACCTCTAAAAGGATCCAGCTATATCAAACTACCGTTGGAATTGAGGAACTCATTGAAGGGTCTAATCAACATAAAGAACAATGACGACAAGTGTTTCATGTGGTGTCACATACTACACAAGAACCCAGTACGCGAGCACCCAGAGAGAGTGTCAAAACATAAGAAAAACACTAACACTGTAGACTACGAGGGAGTCGACTTCCCAGTATCAGTTAAACAATACAATAAAATAGAGAAGCTTAATAATATAAACATCAACGTATTTGGGTACGAGGACGAACAACCATTCCCCGTCTACGTATCCAAAGAGAGCAACAAGGACCATATGGATCTACTGCTAATAACAAAAGACGAGAAACAACACTACGTATACATTAAGGACTTTAATAGGTTTATGTATAATCAAACTAAGCACGAGCACAAAAAGAATTTTTGTAGGTACTGTCTACAATGCTTTAGTACAGTCGACATACTAAAGAACCACGTAGAGAATTGCATAGTGGTTAACGGAAAGCAAGCAATTAAGATGCCAGAAAAAGGAGACAATATACTAGAGTACAAAAACTTTCACAAACAACTAGAAGTACCATTCGTTATATACGCAGATTTCGAGGCTATCACAGAGAAGATAGACACGGTGACACCGTCTACAGACAAGTCATACACGAACGCATACCAGAAACACACAGACTGCGGATACGGGTACAAGGTAGTCTGTTGCTACGACAACAAGTACAGCAAGCCTGTAGAGGTGTTCCGCGGTAAGAACGCAGTTAGAAAATTCATGAAGAAAATGCTAGAAGAAGTCAAATACTGCAAAAAGACAAAGAAGGAACACTTCAACAAGGACATGATAATGACTCCCACCGACAAGATTGACTTCAAGAAATTAACGAAGTGTCACATATGCGACAAGAAATACACGATCGCAGACACAATAGTCAGAGACCATTGCCACGTCACTGGTAAATACAGAGGATCAGCGCACCAACTATGCAACAGGAACTACAGACTGACTGATAAGATACCTGTCATATTCCACAATCTAAGAGGTTACGACAGTCACTTCATAATGCAAGAGATAGGGAAGCTCGGACAGAACATCAACGTTATACCCAACAATATGGAAAAGTACATGGCATTCATGTTAGGTAAACATCTAGTGTTTCTAGATAGTTTCCAATTCATGAGCTCTAGCTTAGACAGCCTAGTTAACAACCTACCAAAAGACTGTTTTCAAGTATACTTCAGAAGTATTCCAAGGTAAGGAGCTAGAACTAGTGTCTAGAAAGGGTGTATACCCATACGATTATATGGATAGTTTCGATAAGTTTAGCGACGAAAGTCTACCACCAAAAACTAAGTTCTATAGTATGCTAAACGACGAGAACATATCGGAGGAAGACTACAAACACGCACGAAACGTGTGGAATACTTTCGACATGAAGAGTATGGGTGACTATCACAACACATACCTAAAGTCTGACGTATTACTATTGTCCGACGTGTTCGAGAACTTTAGAAGAACCTGTAAATGTTACTACCAATTAGATCCATGTCACTACTTCACATCACCTGGACTATCGTGGGACGCCGCACTAAAGATGACGAACATAAAACTAGAGTTGATGACTGATATAGACATGTTCCAGTTTATCGAGAAAGGAATGCGTGGAGGTGTGTCGTATATAGCGAATAGATATGGTAAAGCCAACAATAAATACGTGAAGAACTATGACGACAAGAAACCTTCAAAGTATATCACATACTTAGACGCTAACAACCTATACGGTTGGGCTATGAGTCAATACCTACCTAATGGTGGATTCAAATGGGTCAAAAACACACATCTGTCCAAATATAAAGACGACTCTAAAAAAGGACTGATACTAGAGGTCGACCTGGAATACCCTAAAGAGCTACACGACCTCCACAACGACTATCCATTAGCTCCAGAGAAGGTAAGAGTGCACGACAACATGTTATCAAACTATTGCAAGAAGATACAAAAGAAATTTAACATATCCATAGGAGAGGTAACGAAGCTAGTACCTAATCTAAACAACAAAGAGAAATATGTCGTACACTATAGAAACCTCCAACTATATAAGAAACTAGGAATAAAAGTAAAAAGAGTACATAGGGTACTAAAATTTAATCAGTCACCATGGTTAAGACAATACATAGACTTCAACACGGACAAACGAACTCAAGCGAATAATGATTTCGAAAAAGACTTCTTCAAGCTAATGAATAATAGTGTGTTTGGAAAGACTATGGAGAATCTACGAAAACGTGTTAATGTCGAGCTAGTAACAAGTGAGGACAAACTGAAGAAACTCGCCTCGAAACCAACCTACATTAGTAGCAAAATATTTAGCGATAACTTAGTAGCCGTGCACAAGATCAAAGAAACACTAACCCTAAATAGGCCAGCATATGTGGGTATGTGTATTCTCGATCTATCAAAAGTACTAATGTACGACTTTCACTATAACTACATTAAAAAGAACTACGACGATAAAGCCAAACTACTATTCACTGACACAGACAGTCTAAACATACGAAATTGAGACGGAGGACATATACAAAGACATCTACGCTGACAAAGACATGTTTGACTTTAGTGGATACGACAAGTCATCTCCATACTTTGACCAAACTAACAAAAAGGTTATTGGTAAAATGAAGGACGAAACGTCAGGAGTCCCCATCGTCGAGTTTGTAGGTCTAAGATCTAAGATGTACAGCTACATAAAAGAAGACGGGAAAGGTGGGAAGACCGCTAAAGGTATCAAGAAGAGTACCATTAGAAAGAACATAAGACATGATAACTATAAGGATGTCCTAATAAATAGTAAACAAATGTCTCACACAATGAAAACTATAAGAAGCGAGTACCACCAATTAGGAAGTTATGAGATTAACAAAATATCACTAAGTTGTTTCGACGACAAAAGACACATTCTAGAAGATGGAATATCTAGCTACGCCTATGGACACTACAAAATAAACTAAAAATATACCCAAACAATATGTCACAAAAATTGAATCAACAAAAGATAAATTTATAATTTAAGCAATTTAAACAATTTTCAAATTTAACCAATTTAACAATTTTCAAATTTAACCAATTTAAGACCAACACGTAGACCCTACACGGCTGAGCCATGGCAGTCACAAATTTAACCACACACAAAGAACATGGGGTCCCACCACACCTTTCCAAACTGTGTAGATTCCTAATGGATCCAACTTTTGGAAGACCGTCCTTGTATCGCCGTGTTCTACGCTACTCTTCAGGTCTCCAGCGCTCACACACGGTAATGATCGCTGGATCCCTGAAGAGTAGCGTAGAACGTGTGGAATCAGTGGAGGAAAAGATAACGAGACTCAACAAAGAGTTGTTATTTATCTACCAGGTTAGAGAGATCAAACGACGACTCTTCGCTAAGACTAGCTTAGAACGTGATGAACTAGACGAGAGGTTTAAACATACTGTACTCGGGAAAAGGATGACCAGTCGCAAAAGAGAGTTGCGGCTTCTCAGTCGTCTCAAATAGCTCAAACGATCGACACAAAAACGATATAACATGGGGGTACCAACGCACTTATCCAAATCGTGTAGATTCCAAATGGATCTAATTCCTGGAAAATCATATAGATTCCTAAAAATAGACCACGCCCTTTTTAAGACGTCTCGGCCACGTCCTTTTTAAGACGTCTAGGCCACGCCCCTTTTTTAAGACGTCTCGACCATGCCCTTTTTAAGGCATCTCGACCACGCCCCTTTTCTAAAGGAATTCTTTGAATTATCTCAAAAATAATTCCAAGAACTTGACCTTGAAACTTGACCTTGAAATGGATCTGACTTTTGGAAAACTGTCCTGGTACCGCCACATTCTATACTACTCCAATAAACCGGCTTTTACCAATGCTTTTAAATTTCCCGAACAAGACAATAATTATGTTAATATAACAAGATGCATTATGCCACACTGCCCTTTACTTACGGGGGCACGCGGTGGCAGCCGTGTGCCCTTTGGTAACATTACAATATATTATACTTCGTTTTGAATAGCACTTTGTCGAGTGTTCGCATTCACCCATAATTATTGCGAACATGACAAAAGAAAATACCTAATTTGCAATCATTTGTGAGTCAAATTTGGTTTGTTTGTCCACATTTTGAGCTATTAATAGCAACCGCTTAAAGGGATATTTATTTTATCACTCTAAGTTAAAATTTATCCTGGCCAAATACGGAAATAAAAGACATTTAAATTTTGCGAGCGAGATGCGTTATGAGGAAAATGAGGAGGAACGAGCCAGAACTAATCGTCACTGGTCGTCGTGGTCGACGATTGACATATTGTAGCTGGTATAATTTGGTTACACAGAGCCGTAAGAGGCATGCAACTGACGCAAACCATTTTCTATTTGTTAATATTAAAAATATTAAAATCAAAGTAGGAGGGCATCAACTAGAGTCTTTCGCAGAAGTAAGAAGTAAGAGATTTGGGAGTCACGTTTGACTTTCATCTAACTTTCAAAGCGCAAATCCATAAAATATATCGTTCACCCTCTCAATCCATTCATTACAATGGCAAAATAAGAAAATTTCTAACACAGAAAGATTACTGAGAGTTTGATACATGCTTTAATTTCATCTAATCTTGATTATTGTAATGGCATGTGACATGGCCTTCCCTCCTGTGACCTACAAAAACTTCAAAGAATCCAAAACACAGCAGCTAGGCTAGTTGTTAGAGTAAATAAATCTGTACATATCACACCGATATTATTTAATCTTCATTGGCTTCCAGTACAACGAATAATTTTTTTAACTTCTTCTTTGCAACTTTTAAAACCCCCAATGGCTTCGCCCCTATCTACATCGCCGATCTTTTTCATCAACATACTCCTGTATGTAAACTACGCTCAAGTAACCGCAATCATAACCATACCAAAAACAAGAACCGAAACATATGGAGATAAATCCTTCTGTTGTGCGGCTCCAAGACTTTGGAACCCTTTACCTGATTCTGTTAAACTGTGTTCAACAATTGATGATTTCAAAGCAAAATTGAAAACATCTTTTTAAGATAACTTTTGATCAATTTAAATTTTATTGTAAAAAGTATTGAGACATTATATTATTATTATTATTATTATTATTATTATTATTATTATTATTATTATTCCATCCATGCATTTATATATTCTTTACATGTTTCATGCATATGAACTGGTGGCTGTACAAAATTTTGCCAGCCAGCCTTAATTTTGCCAGCCAGGCAGTCAAAATTATTCTTACAAAACATAATACGTATTATTATTATTATTATTATTATTGATAGTTTATCTCTGTATATTATACAGGAAGTTCTGTAGGGCATCGGGCCACAGCGTGTGGCCTGGGGTGCCCTAGTTCTTAAAATCTCGCCTTGGCACAGTTCTTATGTGTCCAGTACTTTTCTTATAATTTTTCCCGAACCCAGCAAGCAAACACGTTGCAGCATTTCCACACTATATGGTATTTCCAGTTGATTCAACCACTTTACAAATCCCTTTGATATTGTCCCTAATGCACCTATAATTATCGGTATGATTTTAACCGGCCGACAGTTCCAAATTCGCTTGATTTCGATTTTCAAATCATGGTAATTTTCCACTTTCTCTCTCTCCTTGCTTACAATTCTTGTATCAGAGGGGCAGGCGACATCGATAATCCAGCAAGATCTTTCTTCTTTGTTTAGTAACAGAATATCGGGTTTTTTGTGTTCAATATGGTGGTCCGTTTGGATCTTAAAATCCCACAACAGCTTGAACTTTTCTGAGTCACAAACTGGTTCCGGCTTGTGATCATACCATTTCTTAGTCCTTGTAAACCCATATTTCTCACTTAACTTCCAATGGATAACCTGAGCCACCCTGTCATGTCTCCATAACTCATATTGTTTCTGTGCCAGCGCGGTGCACTCTGGCAAAATATGACTGTTTCCTCCCTCGTTCCGCACATTCTACATGCTGGAGTTACGTCTTGGTTGTCAATACGTTTCTTCACACTGTTTGTCCGCAGAGCCTGATCCTGTGCAGCCATGAGAAATCCTTCACTTTCTCTTTTCAACTTCCCTCTCTTAAGCCATTCCCACGATTTCTGATCTCTAATTTGTTCAGTGCCTCTTACAAACTGTCCATGGAGGGGCTTTTCGTGATACCTTTGGGCATGCTCTTTCGAATACGAAACCTTATCTTTATTCGGCTCTCTTTGTTTTTATATTTTCTCTTTACTCACAGCTTTCAGCAACCTTTCCTGGGAGGCCTGTATATACTCGCTTAAGTTATTGACCTCAACATTCACACATTCCTCGATGCTTATTATTCCCCGTCCACCTTTTGATCTTTTAACATACAGCCTATCGACATCGGCCTGGGGATGCAGCGTACGATACATGGTCATAAGTTTTTGTGTTTTCCGATCCATTTGTTGCAATTCTGCTTTGGTCCAATCTATGATTCCAGCTCCGTATCTGATTATTGACACTGCTCTTGTATTTATTGCTTTAATTGTGTTTCCTCCATTTAGCTTAGACTTAAGTATCGTTCTCAATCTACGGAAATATTCTTTCTGGATCTTTTCCTTCATTTCAGCATGCTTTATATTGTCCGCCTCTAGCACACCGAGATATTTATATCCTTCGTTGTCCTCGCTTTTCAGTGACCGTATCTTTTTTCCACCAGGAAGATGGATTCCTTCACTTTGAATCACTTTTCCTCGCTTCATAGTCAGTGTTGCGCATTTGGATATCCCAAATTCAATGATATCAAAAATCAAATGATTAACCAGTCCACTGCCACCTCCAAGGTCATACCCCATCTTTATTTTTCGCAGCACTAGAGTTAGTGGGATTAGAGAGATTACAAATAGTATCGGGGAAAGGCTATCTCCCTGGAAGATTCCTCTTTTTATGTGTATTTCACCCAATACTGTACTTCCTGCTGTTAGCGTTGTCTTCCATTGGCACATGCTGTTCTGGATTAGTTCAATCAAATTCTGTGCTACACCAAATATCGTCATGTAGTGAAGTATCCATGAGTGTGGTACCATGTCAAAAGCTTTTTTGTAATCCACCCAAGCCATTGCGAGCCCTGTTTTCATTCTTTTGCAGTTTTTGATAATCAATTTGTCAATTAGTAGTTGGTCCTTTGTCCTTTTTATTTTCTTCGACAACCTTTCTGTTCTTCCGGAAGAAGATGCTTTTCTTCGAGATGTTCATACATCTTATCCGCCAACACTCCTGTTAGCAACTTCCACATAACTGGTAAGCAGGTAATTGGTCTGAAGTTAGTCACCTCACCTCCCTTATCTTTATCTTTCATTACCAGCACCGTCCTCCCCTTCGTCATCCAATCTGGTACAGAATTGTGTTGTAGGCAATCATTCAGTTGACTTGCAATTCTCCCTTTCAATGAAGTAAAGTTCTTGATCCAATATCCTTGCATACCATCTGGACCTGGTGATTTCCAGTTCGGCATTTTTCTTAGTTGTTTCTCAATTACGTCTACTGTCAAATCAATATTTTCTTGCTTTTCAATACCAATTAGATCATTCCCCAGTTCTTTAATCCATTCTGCCTCACTGTTATGTTCTGTGCTTTTCCCCCAGATGCTATCCCAGAAGTTTCTGCTCTCGTCGACATTTGGTATGATGTTATCCCTCTCTACTCCTTCGATATCTTCAAAAAGCCTTCTCTGGTTGGATTCGAACAGTCTATTTTGATTCTAAAATTTACCTCTGTCCTCGTATCTCTTCAGTTTTGAAGCTTGTGCTGTCAGTCTCTGTTTCAGCTCCTCCAGCACTACCTGGTATCTTTTTCTGGGGATATTGTATTTATTTCTCATTTGTTGTTTAATATCGTTCCTTGTGCAATTTCCTGATTTTATCCTGTCTAATCTACTAATATATTGTCTAAGTTGTTTTATCTTTTGTTGTATCCTTCTCTTCCACCATGGTTCTTCATTCTTCCTGGTTTGTCTCTTGATGCCCAACCTTCTCCCAGCAACTACAGCCGCTGCATTTAATAGCGTATTGGTATCAGTTATTGTCTTTGTGTTTATGAAAGCAACAACTTCATTTACTTCTGCCATAACTGTTTTTAATATTGATCTTTCCACATTTCTTAAATTCATAGGTTTGAGGGGATTTTCCTTTTCCATTTCTTCAAATATCATTTCTAGTATGGTAATCTTCTCAATACTTGAACCAGCATTCCTCATTCTCTCGCGTATTTGGTCTAATTGATTGCTTTCTTCTCTCTGCCGATCTCTGTTAGCGTTTACTTCTCCATCCGATTGTCTCATTGTAGATGTCGACTCCCTTTCTCGTAATCCCTCTTCGTTCGGTTCCACGTTTTCTTCTTGCCTTATGTTTTCTTGTTCGATTTTTCTTTTCAGCTCTTCAATTTCAATATCTGTTAACCATGTATGTGTTCGTATCGCTCTTGCTTGGTCTGCCAACCTTTGTTCAGTGATCTGGAACACCCCAATCTCTCTCCAAATCGCCAACATTCTTTTTCTGTATCCTCTTTTGCTTGGGTCGCTTCTGATGTAACACTCCATAACAATTTTGTTAATTTCCTTGGTCCATCTTGACTTAGCAGTAGGATTACGACTTGATGATGGCTGCTCTTCCCTATACACCCGGTCGGGCATGGAACTAGTATCAATTCTAGTTCTATTCATGCCGTTTTCATTGTTATTATTATTCATCATCACATAATTACACCGTGAGTTTGCACGGGACAAATGTCCATCCTACAGTACGTTGCCCGGCTCGTAGAATAAGGCTGGTTTATTCTACGAGCCGGGCAACGTACTGTAGGATGGACATTTGTCCCGTGCAAACTCACGGTGTAATTATGTGATGATGAATAATAATAACAATGAAAACGGCATGAATAGAACTAGAATTGATACTAGTTCCATACAAGGTGTTATATAATCGTGCCAAAGAGTGAATGGCCGCAGCGTAATGTGGTTGCTAACGAGCAACCACATTACGCTGCGGCCATTCACTCTTTGGCACGATTATATAACACCTTGTGTTGCGTAAGAGAGCGGACTACTTTTTGTCTGACCTCTATCCTTCGACCTGCCTGGCAAGGGAAACCCTACCAGGAGCAAATGCTCCCGCCAGTATAGCTCTCAAATCATCGAGGTACACAAACCCCACCACCATTGGGGGGATTATTATTATTATTATTATTATTATTATTATTATATCCACTTAGCATTAGTTATTAAATATTGTTATTGACAAACGTTTACTGTAAGTCCAGTAATAGATATTAAATAAATAAAGGCAGTTATACGGCTTCTCCTACTAAATGAAAATTTCCTTTCACTTGTTTGCCAAGTAAGGTGAAAGTGCCTTTTTCGAGAATCTTCCCCCGCTGCCCTGAGTTGCTTCTGGCGTCCCTGACATTATGTAATGATAATTATATCATAAATTAGGTTTGAAAACTTTCATTTTAAAAGACCATCTTGCACGGCCGCGTAGAACCATTAAAATTCAAAATGCCACCAATCGCAGAGTTTTTAATAAACCAGCTTTTACCAATGCTTTTAAATTTCACGAACAAGACACATTATGTTAATATAAATAAGCATTAATTATCATACATTAGGTTTGAACATCTTAGCTGTGCTCCGTTGTCTGGTTACTCGGCCACGTTCGAGAAAAACAATTCAGTGTAAAGACATACGTCTATTTTGTCTGTTAATAAGACCATTGCAATTGAAAACTTTCATTTTTCTAGAATAGCCCATCTTGCATGCATGCCCGCGTAGCGAAAATTCAAAATGCCACCAATCGCAGAGTTTTTTATGAAATCAAATCAAACTTGACGTGTGAGAGTGGATCTCATGTGCCTGGCGCTTGTCGATTTTCAATTTATAATCTTGCCTTACCGTGTGCTGTATTTTTCGATTCACGACTTCATCAGTCTTGTACGACCCATTTTGTCTGGGCCGGACAGGAAAGAGTTAAAGTCGGTGTTATATTATGAATCAGTATCGTCCGGATAGAACTCATTTTAATCCGAGTGATCGCAGTATTGTTCAGTCTATTCATCTCGATCGTCTGAGCACTTTGAAACGACTCGGATAATTATATGAGAACCAGGAAAGTGTGTTGAGGAAAGCGTTGTTGAGGAAAGCGTATCTATAATGAGGTTGTTTGTATTTGTATTTTTTTTTTGTATTTAATAATATTTAACCAGGGAGCCTAACTCGCCAAAGCGATTTTCAGTAGGGCCCTGAAATATATCTAGATACAATGAAATTTAAAAGTTAAAAAAATTTAAAAAGCTACAAAGCTAAAAATACAACAATTTATATAAAGTTCTTAAGATGAGTTTTAAAAAGAGGCAGCGACTTGATTTCTCTAATACTTATGTCCAAACTGTTCCACTCATTTGCTGCATGGTAAATAAACCTTTGTTTTCCCCAGTTAGTACGTACACGGGGAAGATGCAAATTATTTAGACTACGAGTATTGTAATTATGAACAGAACTGTTTTTCATAAATGAAAAGTCAAAATCAATTCCTCCATGCATGCATTTATGCATAGTTGTAAGGCGATGAAAACTTCTTCTGCCTGATAACGGCTTCCAATCTAAAGTTCTGAGGGATTCAGTGGCTGAACTTCGTGGTGGTAGATCCAACAATACTTTAGTAGCCTTATTCTGCAGGGTCTGCAGTTGATTCATTAGCGTTTCATTGTTTTTATCCCCCCAGACAATATCCCCATAGTCAAATAATGGGATAATTAGACTGTTATAAATAGTTTGCCTGGCCTCTAATGGCAAAAGATACTTTATTATCTTGATAACACCAATCCTTTGATTCACTTTCTTGCTCATGGTGTCAACATGGTCAGTCCAAGACATGCTTTGTTGAATCGTAACACCCAAATATTTAAAAGATTCCGTTCTTTCTAACTGCTTTCCATCGACTTGAAGGGAGACATTTGATACATTTCTAAGCTTTTGTGGGCTCCCAAATACAATAAACTTACATTTAGATGAATTTAAAGTTAATAAATTTCCAGTAAACCATTCGGAAACTACAGCAAGGTCGGCATTTAACTTTTGTTCAAGGTCATTTAAATTCTTAGATGGATAGTACAATACCGTATCATCAGCATAGAGGGTAATGTCACTATGGAGTTTGCATGTCGTTAAATTGTTTATGTATACTAAGAAAAATAAGGGCCCCAATATACTCCCTTGAGGTACCCCTATATATTCATAGCAGCAACTGACGAGACAACATTACCAACGGCTGTAACTTGACTTCTATTCATTAGATACGATTCAAACCATTCAATCGAGTTGTTGTCGACACCAACTGATTTAAGCTTGCGAATCAGGATGAAATGATCAATTGTATCAAAAGCCTTAGAGATGTTCAGAAAAATGGCACCTGTCACGTAGCCGTTGTCCATGTTGTTTAATACGTTGTCGGTGAAATGTGTAAGAGAAGTGCCAGTTGATAATTTCGGCCGAAAACCAAACTGTTTCGAAGTAATAAGATTGTTATCATTAAGATACGTATAGAATTGTTCATGAACCGCTTTCTCCAGAATCTTGCTTAAAGTAGGTATAGTACCGTTATAGGCCTATAGTTGTTAGCATCACACCGATCGCCATTCTTAAAAATTGCCGTGACCTTTCCAGTCTTCCATATAGAGGGGAATGTACGAGTCGTCAATGAGCGATTGAAAAGATTAAGAAGGCTTTTAGAAATAACAGGCGCAGAGTCTTTCAATAAACGAGCACTTATCCTGTCGAGACCGATGGCTTTGTTTGTTTTGAGGAGTAAAAGTTGACTAACAACAAAATCCTCTGTTATTAGTTCAAATGCAAATGAGAGACCACAAGAAGAAACCGCAGAAATGTCTTCCCAAAAAGAAGTGAAATTTCTCAAACACGATTTAAGTTTACTGGCCAACTTGTTTCCTATGGTTGAGAAGTGATGATTGAGGGTCGAGGCTATAGATCTCTGATCACAATAAGTAACGCCATCTGTCTCAATACAGGTTATTGGACTGTTCTGATTTCTTGACATCACTTCATTGAGCGTTTTCCATAAAGCGCTTGAGTTATTCTTGTTTTCCCGAATAATCCTTGAGTAATATTCGGCTTTACATTTTTTGATCTCTTTGTTTACAAGATTTTTAAACTTTCTAAACAAAACCCAATGTCGAGGCGATTGAGATTTGACAGCTTTCTTATGATAATAGTCCCGTTTATGCATAATTTCGGACAAAGATGCAGTCATCCAAGGAAAATTAGTGCGCTTTATTCTTGACTTTTTCATAGGAGCATGTCTGTCCGCTACATCAGAAAATAGCTTGTTCTAAACAGAAACAGCAGAATCAATAACCGTTTCATTTTCCACAAGACCCCAATCGACCTTTTCCAAATCTTGAAGGAAATCACTTTTCTGGTAATGCTTATAAGAGCGATATTCAATAGTTCTCCCAGGCGCTTTCCTCACACCGGCTTTTATAACACAGAAAATCATTGAGTGGTCACTGAGAGCCAAAGGAATAACACCATGATCGTTTATGCGATGACTTGTATTTGAAAATATCAGATCGATCAAGGTAGACGAGTTCTCGGTAACTCTTGTTGGCTTATCAATAAGTTGATCAAGGTTGTGGCTATTTGATATTCTAAGTAACTTACGCTTCGATGATTTGTCAGAGTTCACACAGGAATTCAAAACATTTACATTAAAATCACCCAGTAAAAGTAATTCATCTCCATCAATAACATTAAGTAATGAAGAATTTAAATCCTCAATAAAAATATCCAAGGATACATCTGGTGCTCTGTAAATATTCTATTATAAGTTTCTTAGTTTTCGGCCGGGATATTTCGATAACACACGACTCAGACGAAGCCGTGCCAAGATCAGGTCTAGAACGATAAGGTATTCCATCGCGAACATAGATCATTGTTCCACCGCCAACCTTTGATTTTCAATTCTATCGTGTCGCACACAAGAATAACCAGGAAGATTGACCTCGTTGTCCAAAATAGATGGTTTAAGCCAGGTTTCAGATATAGTTAAGACGTCCAAAGGCTTCTCGCGAAGGAGCAGTTTGAGCGAATCCATCTTCGGTATAATGCTTCGAATATTTAGATGTGCGATCTTAAAACCCCGAGAATTTGTAATGTCCTTCGTGGATAAAGGTAAACCTGTAGGTCCTGGATTGGGAGAAACATCATTTGCAAGACAAACCAGCAGTAAGGCTGTAGCAGATTTATGAGCGAAGCTACAGCCAGCCATAAATATCTCCCTTGAAGATAATGCATGTTCGCTTTTAAGGCGATTTGCATTCGACAGGCCCAAATCGTCTATATTATACAAGCGATTTACATCATTTGAGACATAAAATATATCAGCAACGAAAAACTTTGTATTAAAGCCATTCTTAGAGTAAAACTGGCCATGAAGACATATATAAAAAAGCAGTAAAAGGCAGAATTGTCTGGAACTAATAAGTCCTGACACAATAGCCGCCATCTTGTATGTCTTATGTCAGTCAACCACTAGGTTTACGCATCGTTATAGGTTCCTATGAGTCACAGGAACCCAGGTTCCTTTGACACATAGGAAAAGGGTGTATAAGATTAATTTCGTGGTTAGATAGTTACTGCAATGACATAGGTCATTGAACGAACTTGGCATATAGTCATCGATATAGAAATCGGTTGTAGTAAATAGGAAACGGAACACTGTTGTGGTAATATAGGTATGCATGTGTTTCCGTAAGTAGATTATAAGGAAGGAGATTGCAAGAGATAGAGAGAGAGCGAACGAGTGTTAGATCGTGAACGATGTCGATGTAACATGAATAGTGTTGAATTAAGACTAGAATAAAGAAAGATACAGTCCCTTGTTTGTGTATGAGAACCAGCGTGAGAAGATTCTCCTTAACGCAGTGGAGAAATTCAGACATTCAGGAACAAACTGATCTTTCATTTTTTAAAGTAGCCTCAAAATAGATACTATTGCACTGCATATACTTTCGATTGAAGGCAGTTTTTTGCAAGAGTCGAAGACACGTTTGATTAAATATATAGAACAACTGAAAATAGGCTGATGCGATATATCGATATTTTCGAGAAATATCGATATTTCAAAAATATCGATATTCGATTCGATTTTTCGCATATCGAAAATATCGAAAGTTTCAACTTGACAACTTCATCTCTCTTTTTCGGCAATTAGTCCGGTAAAGTTGAGCAAACACGTGTATGACGGCATTTGCGAATTTAAAAGCGAGTAGCGTGGATGTAAACACAATAAGTGTGATTCATAACTATAATTTTAGCAACACCACCCACCATGGGGATTAACATAAGCGGCGGTTGAGCGCTTCAAAACAATAACTGATGACTCAGTCCATGTAAATGATTTCCTCTCCTTTTGCAGTTCATGTCCGACGATATCTGGCGATTCCAGCAAGCGGCAGCGCTCCGACTGGAAGTTACTATTCAGCAAAGCCGGACAAATAGTAACGGCAAAGCGAGTCCAGCTTAGCCGAACAAGGCGAACATGTTAGTGTTTCTTGCCGAAAATTTATGAACAAACGTGCGAAATCGTTTATGCTTTAAGCTTGTAAATAAATCTTTTAACGTTAATAAATTGTTGTAAATAAATCTTTTAACGTTTTGACTATTTTGCGACTTTGTTTTTTACACGCGTTATTTTCTTTTCGATATCGATATTCGATATTTTTTCAATATCGCATCAGCTTAACTGAAAATTACACACAGTATAAACATAACGTTGGCATGGGGACACCTGCCCCTAGTAAAGCTAATTCCTGATGTTGCGTTCATGCATATATATTGCATGATGAATTCACGTAAGTGCAGGTATTAATAAGATTAGGTGTTGAAACGTTGCATGGGGCTGTTTTGATATATGAACAGGGTTGAGTCGGTTAACCGGGCTGAGGTGTGTCACGAAAATCTTTCCTCAACTCAAAAAGATAACACTCTTCCTACAACCAAACTAAGCCAGTTCTGCTTTGAAATATCATTTTGGGTGTCTGTAGTTGCCGTGATAAGAAGAGAATCAACATGGCTATAATCGGGCTAGCCCGGTTCATATAAACAGCCCCTTTGGCGTTGTAAATGACGTTTACGTTGTTCCTTTCATGAATAGCCTACGTAGCAGACTGTTGTCCGCGTCCCGTATATATCCCCTCCCCCCAAACAACCCTCTGCTACGCAGGCTATTTCATGACGAAAGCAAGATGTGCACGTAATATTGAAAACTAGACATGTTTTGCATCATTAAAGAGTTCTCGATCTGAATTGTCCATGTCTAGTCTTCCATTCCGAAGCAGTAGCGTCAAGTGCGCTAAGTCTAACGCGTATAATATATATTAGAAACAGTCGGCCATTATTTACTCGATTTCAATTCTGAAAACAGATTTGGAGTTATAGAGTCTAAATAGATAACATACGTGTCTAGTATATTACGAGAACATGCATACCCTTCGTAAAAAACGGTTTATGTATTTAGAAATTACTCGGCAATCAGGCGGCCGCTTCATCGTATATTATTTTGAACCAGTGGCGTGAGGTGACAGGAATTGTTAGCAGTTGGAGGATAGCACCAAGGGGGTTTCTGGGCATGCCCCCCAGAATTTCGAAAGCTCCAGAAGTGCATTTCCAAGAACGAGTTTTCCAAAATATTTATCTTATGAGCATGGTATTATTAATATCTTTTTTAGGATAAACATGTTAACTTAATTGTCATTCTGCGATTTCAAGCGATATAGAGATTGGGGTTTTTAAAAAACGAAGCAACACTGCACATTTGCACATATATTGAGCGGATTTAGTCGCATTTAAATTAATTGTGGTCATTCTTCGCTTTCAAGCGATACATTGATTCGGGTTTTTAATAAACGAAGGAACACTCTTTGCACACACATTATTGATTGGATTGAATGGTATTTTACGAGTCGTTTAGGGATCGTCATGAATCGAACGACCCCGTACGGGTCGACGACTACGATGACATTGGGAACAGCTGGTGGTAAATTGATAGTAACCTAATACCTTATTCACGAATCGAACACGTTTGTTTACGACCTGTAACTAAGCTGATTTATGGACTCTTTATCATTCGTAACGACCTGTGAAGCCGTACTACTTAACAACATGCTAAACATTCGTGATGACCTGATAAAGGCGTATGAGTGATTGACTTCTTCACCATTCGTGACGACCTGGAAAGCCGTATGACTTTAGAATGCGCTAGTATTGGACATAGTTGGGCAAAAAGAACGCCAACGGTACGTGATTTCGGTTGGGGTCGGACGTTCCAGAAAATATGGACACGCACCAGCATTTATATATAAGGCCAATCATTTGCACATCATGCATCAGTCGCAATCTAACTACAAAGCAGAAATGACGTCCACAATTGTCTCCGAGTTAAACCCGAAGCGAAATCTGATTACGGGACCGCAGTGGTTCGGACAATGTAAGAAAATAGAAGTTCTAGATTCTTACATGAGTTACTTCGATTCAGAAAAGAATTCGGATGAGGTGGTTCTATTTTTGCATGGCAACGCAACATCCTCTTATCTCTGGCGGAACATTATTCCTCATTTGCAATCACAAGCCCGCTGTATTGCGCTCGATCTCATTGGCATGGGCGAATCAGGAAAATCGGGTAACAAGTCCTACAGGTTGGTAGATCACTACAAGTACTTCTCTGCCTGGTTAGAGTTGCTGGATCTACCAGAGAAGGTGGTGATTGTGTGCCACGACTGGGGGTCAGCGTTGGCATTTCACTGGTGTTACTTGAATAGTGAGCGCGTAAAGGCACTGGTGCATATGGAAAGCGTTGTGGATGTCATAACAACATGGAAAGACTGGCCAGATATCGATGCCGATATGAAAATAATAAAGTCGGACGAAGGCGAAGAGATGGTAATGAAAAACAACTTTTTCCTAGAAACAATGCTACCGAACAATATCATGCGAAAGTTGGAACCAGAAGAAATGGAAGCCTATCTGGAGCCTTACAAGGAAGGGGGTGAATGTCGTCGACCCATCCTGACATGGGCTCGGGAAATTCCACTCGTCAATGGAGGTCCAGAGGATGTCCTTAAAATTGTTATAGATTTCAACAAATACCTCGAGTCCAGTGTTAATCTTCCAAAATTGTTCTTCGAGGCAGATCCTGGTTTCTTTACCAATGCCATAAGAGAAGCTGCTCTGAAGTGGCCAAATACTTCTGTTGTTAAAATTAAAGGGATGCACTTCCCTCAAGAAGACTCAGCTGATGAAATTGGCAAAGCAATCAAGTCCTTCATTGAAAATTTCAACAATGCATGCTTGAAGATATAGTTTCAATGACACTTCAAACTATGTTATTTTTACTAGTAATTAAAGGACCTGAATTTTCTTAACTAAAACAGGATACATGACATTGTTTGATAATGTAAATACATTATTTATGATTATTTATATGTGTTGCATGACTGCAAATTGTGTTTTGTTAATCCTTGCTGTGATGCATTACTGTATTTTATATTGATATTTTCCCAAATAAATTTTTACATGATTACTTATCGACAAATTGTTAGTATATACAGGTACGTTGGCTATATAGGAGTCTATTGAAACCCTAACACTGACTTTTAATCTACTAAGAGTATAGCCTGCGTAGCGACTCGCGAAGGGGGGGGGGGGGAGGGTAGAAGGGCGAGAACGCGAGAGTCTTAGCCTTAGTTACAATTAAAGATGAAAATTCGATTATTTACGTATACAGATACGGGATGGGGCGACGGAAGCGCATTTAAATGTCGGTAGTTGACCTCTATTATGTTTACTATGTCCAAAAAACTGCCTATATGCAGCACTCTACTTTTCTACGCGAACTAAAACTAATGGACTGCATTTAACTCTTCATTCTCCGGATGAAAAATTTCCAAAATTGAACCACCTCAATTTGTTCAATTGATATCTCTGGTTTACATTTTCAAACCAGCTTTCACCAATGCCTTTAAATTTCTCGAACAAGACACGTTATGTTAATATATTTATAATTGCACGCCCGCGTAGCATCATGAAAATTCAAAATGCCACCAATCGCAGAGTTTTTTTATGAAATCAAATCAAACTTGGCGTGTGAGAGTGGCGCTTGTCGATTTTCAATTGATCATGTGCCTGGCGCTTGTCGATTTTCAATTTATAATCTTGCCCAACCGTGTGCCGTATTTTTCGATTCACTCCGACTTCATCAGTCTTGTACGACCCATTTTGTCTGGGCCGGACAGGAAAGAGTTGAAGTCGGTGTTATCTTATGAATCAGTATCGTCCGGATAGAACTCATTTTAATCCAAGTGATCGCGGTCGTGTTCAATCATCTCGATCGTCTGAGCACTGACTTTGAAACGACTCGGACAATTATACGAGAACCAGGCTTTCAGGAACAAACTGATCTTTCATTTTTTAAAGTAGCCTCAAAATAGATATACTATTGCTGATTCTGTTAAACTGTGTTCAACAATTGATGATTTCAAAGCAAAATTGAAAACATCTTTTTAAGATAACTTTTGATCAATTTTAATTTTATTGTAAAAAGTATTGAGACATATGTATAATGCGTTTTAAAGAACTGTTATAATATTATTATTATTATTATTATAATTATTATATCCACTTAGCATTAGTTATTAAATATTGTTATTGACAAACGTTTACTGTGAGTGCAGTAATAGATATTAAATAAATAAAGGCAGTTAGACGGCTTCTCCTACTAAATGAAAATTTCCTTGGTCAACACGCTCACTGACAATAATTTCATGAAAATTTCCTTGGTCAACCGATGGTCAACACGTTCACTGACAATAGTCGGCCGCACGGTACTGATCAAAACGTACGTTTTGGCCAGTATCATGTACTTAGCGTCGGTCTTCGCTGTCCCAAGCCCTATCGTCAACAGGCTCCAGAAAGCCATATTTGGCTTTCTAGGAAAAACTGAACTTATCAAGAGAACCACCCTACTGCTCCACGTAACCGAGGAGGCCTGGGACTACCCGACTTACGGAAGTCCCACGCTGCCCTACAATTCAAGCTCCTGTCACGCATCACAGACCAAACCCAAGAGCGTATGCACACCGCGCGTCATTGGATCGGGACGCCGCTGAGCACCATCCGGCCGGAGTGGGCGTTTCTACGCTCAAACCTGAAACCACACGCTGACCCATCCAATACTCCACCTTGGCACCAGACCCTTAAGGAGTCCGCGCAACACCACTGCGCCCAACTGGGGACCGGAAAACTCAAAGAAACCACCGCGAAATTCTACTATCAATTCTCCAACGAACAAGCAGAACCCTCGAGAGCTGAAAGGATCTGGAGAAGACTGTTCCGACATGGCGACATTTTCACGGCGACATGGGAGGCCATTTGGAATACCCTGTCGAACAACAAGGAAAAATAAATTGTGTGGAAAATGACGCACAGGGTTCTGACAACGAAAGCTTATCTGACGCGATGGGGGATGCAGATGGGTACCGCCTTCCCCTTCTGCGGTCAAACAGGACATGAACCACGCACTGATCACGTGTCAACGAGCCCAAGATCTATGGAATGACGTCTGCGCCCTCATGAACCCCATCCACGATGTTGAGGCCAACATGGAAACCCTGGTTTTCTCAAAAAACCTACCAGACGACCGTTACCGTAAAGCACTGATTCGCTACACAATGAACTTGACAATCGCCATTTTATGGCAAACCCGAAACGAAAACGTCCTGGGAAGACTGGCTCAAACTGATAATCTATTTGACAATTTCAAAAAACGTTTAAAAAATAGGATCCTATCCGATAAGTCCAACAATAAAATCTCGAACTTATCACTAATTTGGTCGATTGACGAAATAATTTGTAAATATAACCAAGAAAAGTTACAGTTCAACCTCTGAAAAATACGTAAGAAAGTAAAATAATGCATGACATCAGAGAGATACCAGAGAGATAGATAAATAATTTTGAAACCAGAGATTCCGAGAAGAGAGACGAAAAGGTTGTAAATAAGTTCTCCGTAATAAAACGTTTTTTAAAGATAAAAAATAACCTCTGACTATCTTATCCATGCAGCCCGTGGTTGGAGGCAGAGTCCTTTGTCTTCTAAGATTCCCGCCTGGATATGATATGTAAGCGGGAAATTTAGTAGAAAACAAAGGATTTTTTGTCTATTAATTTTCCCGTGCATGTGAATGAAGGGAAAATTAGAAGAGAAAGAAATCCTTTGTGTTCTAATAAATTTCCCGCATGCATATCATAGGAATGAGGGAAATTTAGAAGACAGTGGAAAAATTTCCCTGTTGCATGAGCAATGAGAGAAATACGAGGTTTACATTCACTCGGATAACAAAAGAATCCGAGGCGATCATGGTATTATATATAGGTTAAAGTACGAGGGAGAAGTTTTTATTCAACTGTGAAGACCGAGGGCCGCAGGCCCGAGGTCTTTACGTATAGGTTATATACCTTAGACCTCGGTGTTTAAGCGATATATCAACCCTCGGGCCATTGGTGAAGTTTAGTATTTATGAGGTTGATAAGTACTTATCATGAACCTCATGAATAATTGTATGAGGTTGATAAGTACTTATCAACCTCATGAATAATTTTATGAGGTTGATATCAGATATAATGGCCACTAGAGAACAAAGGAAACTGAACCAACGGTGATATAAAATTGAATAAAAACCGATACCCGAGTACTTTAACTTGTTTATATCACCGTTGGTTCAGTTTCCTTTGTTCTCTAGTGGCCATTATATCTGATATCAACCTCATACAATTATTCATGAGGTTGATAAGTACTTATCAACCTCATAAATACCAAACTTCACCAATGGTGATATAAGGCGGTTATATACATGTACCTTAGACCTCGGTGTTTAAGCGATATATCAACCCTCGGGCTTCGCCCTCGGGTTGATATATCGCTTAAACACCTCGGTCACGGTATATAACCTATACTTAAAACACGATGAAATCGGTTTTCTTTGTTCTTTTGAGAGTTCTATCTGACGAAGAAACCTGCCAAGAACAAAAGAGCATTTTCAAAAGCTGGCGGCGGCTTTTGAATAGTCCCGGGTGAAATAAGGGGTTAACAATGAAACGATTAGCTAGTCCCCGGGACTATATATACAGAGTGTCCCAAAAAAAGGCAACCTTTTCAAATTCAAATGAGCGTGTTAATTCAAACAACCTATTGTGTTTAATATCCCATGTGTATAAAACTGTGTGTTTTTACGCATTCGTAGTTCAAAAGCGACAATGAATTTCAAAGAACTACAATAGGTTGCTTGAATTAACATGCTAATTTGAATTTGAAAAGGTAGCCTTTTTTTTGGGACACCCTGTACAATCCCTATGAATTATAATACCCAAATTCATAGGATCCCTGCCACAACTTTCCCGAGTTGAGTACGCTGGTAGCGATCCCAAACGAGAAGGAGAGCAAGGTTTCGCCTATCTCAGGTAGCGACGCTGGTAATACAAGAGACAAGCGATTTCGTTTCTTGAAAAGTTGTTGGTTTAGTCAGTACTTTATGACACCGACCGTTCAATATAAAATGTGGGAGTGATACTAAATCAATGCGTATGCGTAAGAATCTCGAACATTATTTATACACATTATTCATGCTAATCATTCAAACAAACTTGTAGAAGTCCGTACATATATTCACCTTACTTCTGAAGTTCTGTAATAAACTTTTATTCAAACGTTGCTTTGGAGTCTTTTTATTTCATAAAATCCCGTGCATTCGACCTAAGAATATCCTCGTTCGCTTCACAACAGAACCAATGACTGCACCAAACAAGAAAATTTCATACCTATTATGAATATATCGATAATCTTTTCCCTTGGGGCTTCAAAACCTCTTTCAATCGTGTTTTAAGTCGGATAAATACCTCGAACGTCGGCTTTACGCCAGATAAATCCCTCGCAGCCTGCGGCCCTCGGGATTTATCTGGCGTAAAGCCTCCGTTCTCTGTATTTATCCTATACATAAATGTGTGTCGCTCTATTTTCACTACGGTTACGTCCTTATTTATGCTAGAATAACACCATGATATTTGGTCAAAACGTCTTTTCGTCGGGGGAGGGGGGAGGGGACATTTATCGCCTGGGTTGCAACACCTAAGCTTCTTATCTATGAGAGGGTGCAATGTAGCAATTAGCTGTTCTCTCTAGTAATGGCTTATTCACACCTTTCTGTTCACAACTTTGCCCAACCATTTGTTGGACCTAGGTGCGGGCGTCTAATGCCTTTTATAGCCAAAACCACCCGAGACCGAGTGTTCGATGGTGCGATTGGAAAGGTTCGCCCACTAGTATTGTTGGCCCTAGGCACGGGGTTACCAGGTTTAAAGTTAGCATGCTAGGGGCTTGGCCCGGCGGCAGGACTCGCATTTCGCATAACTCTCTCTGTAAGCCTATGGAGCAGGATTGCATTTGGAAAAGATTACTATTCCAGGTGCAGTCATGCGTAATATAGGTATAAAACAATGAGATCTCAATTAGTCGGGGCCAGTTTGTTAAACGAGACGCCCTGGGGTGTCGTTGGGAAGCCTGGCCACTCCGCTATTGTGGAATACGGTATGTTATCCCAAGCGTTACTTTATAGACTGAAGTGTATAATCTTATATCCCTCTACAGAGATAACCCCTGGTTTTACGAAGGAGATATTGTAATAAATGGATGTATCACAAATTGGGTGTCTGTGTTCGTTGCTCTTTGCCCACCCTCCCCTTGCCAAGTCAAAGTGTCAACTGCCTTGTTCCTCGGCTTACGGACTCGCATTTCCCATAACTCTCTCTGTATGCCTATGGGAGCAGGATTGCAGTTGGAATAGATTACTGCACAGACCTCGCTCCTTCGTCGCTTGATCTGTACTGAAAGACCGCGGGCATTATAATTTTGCCATAAAGACCTCCCGCTAGCTTGGGCAATAAGAGAACGTCTGTTTTAGAGGTAGGTGATTATCTTAAATGTTAAAGAAGCTCGAGTGTGGCACATTGAAGTTTTGTAGCAGACTGGAGGCGCTATAATAGAGAAGTAAGCAAACAGAACGGTGATGGTATTAGATAACTATAGCTTCAATTTTGTCTTAAAGCAGTGGCGGAAGGAAGGGGCGCAGAAAATCCCGCAAACAAGTGTTTTCTGTTTTTACCATGTCAAGACGAAGAAGTCGAAGTGATAAACGCAATATTATATGACCGATTATAAGCACAATGTTTTGGTAGCTTATCCAATTTTCATTGCAAAAGCCAGGTTGCATGCACTCGGACGTTCAAAAGCTGTCAGTTCAATTGGTAACAGGAGCGAATGAACGCATTGTTACTGCTGTTCACACATAAGGACATCAAGTTGGACATACCAGCTATAGTGGAAAATTTCGCAAATAAGTCCAATAGGAAAATGACACTAGTAAATAACGTGATGTATGAAGATGCCTAAAGAAACAAATATTCTTTTGAATTGCTGATACAGAAACGATGTCATAAAGGCAATTTAGATGCACATAAAGGAATATTTAAATTGGCCGCCATTATGAAAGAGGTCTATGTGGGCCCACCTGTTAGGAAGATACTAGATACCTAAACCAGGTGCGCCAACAATCAGTCATCCAGGTGTCAGCGGTATATACATTAAATTTCTGTTGATCTGTTGATTGTGATTTCTTAAAGTGCCTATGACAAGAAAATTAAGTTTGCCTTATTTGAAAGAACACTTAAAATGACAGAATAACATCTTTTGTAGTTTTTTCGTTTCCTTGCTTCGTTCTTCAGATATTTCAGTTTGTATTATATGCAAATGACAATGGTGTGACGTATACATGCATAATGACTTATCAGAGGTTATATATCTTTGTTATTATCACACAAAATCACTTGAAATTCTACAAGTTGCATGTTTTTGGAAATACTCACGCACATGCTTCATTCAAACTAAATTTGGTTTTATAATAGCAAAGATAAATAACCTTCTCTGATAAGTCATTATGCACGTGTACGTCACACTATTGTCATTTGCATATAATACAAACTGAAATATCTCAAGAACGAAGCTGTCATTTGGAGTGTTCTTTCAAATAAGGTAAACTTAATTTTCGTGTCATAGGCACTTTAAGTCCGTTTTCGACTTCATCATTTCGCTCGCCACTAGAGAAACATTTCGCTGATGACATAATATTTTCTCGTTTTCATTGGTCGACAACTGAAAAAAATGACGTCATTGTGGAAATATTTCGCTCGCGGCGAGCGAAATAGTGAAGTGGAAAACGGGCTTAAGAGGACATGTTTAAGACATTGTTTCTTTCTTTTTCGTAACCAAAATGTGGTTAATACGTCAAAGTACAGCCGGTGGTTAGGGTTAGGATCTAAGTTATTTTGGGATTAGCAGTTCTATGGGATTTAAGTTGTTTATGATATACATCATAGAACTTCTAATCCCAAAACAACTTAGCTCCTAATCCTAACCCCCTCCTAATGAGTATTATAACCCTAACTAGGGGTTTCCACAAGATGCTCGGCAACTTTTCGGCAACTTTTCCTTGTATGAGCAACAATTTTTTGAACTGGCAACTTTTGTAGCTCCAAGCAATTTTGCGAGTTTTAACAGCAATTATTTAAATGTTGCTTAATTGTATGTCAGTAGGTAGGTTAAAAATTTACATTTTCATTGTTTTCACTTAGCTTTTGCAATGAATAATTTCAGCTCTCCAAGTCCAATCTCCATTCTCAATTCTCTATCAACTTTATTCTTTTCTATAACGGTATTCAATGCCCGGCAGGGGAATTAACACCGGAGTTATTTACACTTTCCAGCAATCATGCTGAAGTACGACGATGGTTCATCCATTGTTTGATGAAGAAACACATTCATATGCTAGTCAGTCTAAATGCTAACACAAGGTATGTATCAGAACTTGCTAAAATTGGCAGCGCAAGTGAACTAGCAAGTTTGAGTAACTTTCTTAAAACCTAGCAACTTTTTGAAAAAAAGAGCAACTTTTTGCAAAATTCCGAGCATCAACTTTAATATACCGCTGACACCTGGATGACTGATTGTTGGCGCACCTGGTTTAGGTGATGACATCTAGTATCTTCCCAACTGTTAGGTACACTAACCCCTTATAATCGTATAATTACCATAGCAAGTTGTGCAAACTTTGTTTCCGGTTTCGTTAAGTTTCCTCTCCAGTTCTCCTTACATTATCTATGGCTTATCAAACATTTTGACGTCATCAGAGCTAAATTCGGAATCAGTCTGTGTGACAGATTTTTTAACAAATTGGTCGATTTTTATGCATGGTATTTCACGGTTAAATCGGTGTGCAATGTATTTACGTGTAATTTCCTCTGAATAGTAAATCAAATTTAGCAGGGAAAAATGCAGGGCGCTGTATATATACCGGTCCATGGAATGCAACATTTTGCACTCGCAAAGACGGAGAGACACGGCGAAAGCCCAAACTATCTGGTCCGCAGTAAAATGCCAAATTCGTAATGCAGATAACTCGCTAATTAAGCCTGGCGCGCGGGCATTATCAGTTATTTAATGCAATTAATTTCCACTACCCTAAATCAACTATGTGAAAATTTCTTACCATATTTCTCTATTAATATAGATACAAAACTACTAATATATCACCCGCGTCATATGACGTCACATCATGTGACCCCAGCGTTGAGCCACAGTCAAATTTTGATATTTTGGTTTCATGCTCTCGTAGTGGTAAAGTTCCTGCCTCGTCCCCAGTCGCTCACGTACAAATTAAGAGAGCCGGCGCGCGGAAATTTGAGATGAAGGGCGGGCGCGCGGAAATTTGAGAGGAAGGCGCGCGAGGAACGACGGGAAGGGGAGAAAGAAAGAAGCGACTGGGAAATCTTGCATCCAAAATGGCGTTCTCTGTAATGGCACCACTAAACTAATCTCTATAAAGAGATCAGCGAATGGCACTTGCAGCTAGAGACAGGAATTGCGCCGACGCAATATTGGTCAATATAAATAGCTCTTTGTCGATGACGTTTAAATTAAAGGTAAAATATTATAGTTCGATAACAATTTTTAAATTATTCGCGTGAACATAATACGCGCTATTGCCAAAATACCAGTGCGCTTTTGCTTTATATGAATATTAATATGCTTTGTAGAGGAAATATGCAGGAGTAAGATCTCTCCGCCATTTCAAGAAGTTATTGAAAAACAATCTGTTAGACAACTATATTAACAATTAATTTAATATAAACTATAAATACTTAACATAACTATAATTATAATATCAATCATAATATGTAATGGGCATTGAAAAGCCCAGTTGGGAATCGCTCAATAAAGTATGTATGTATGTATGTATAGTAAATTATTCCAGGTCAAACAGTGAAAAAATAGAGTTTAAATTACATAACTATGCAGGCGTAACGTTGTCATGACGTACCTGAGTTTGAATGATTTCCACCTGTACAGTGTATATATCGATTATCATATACAATATATGCCGTTATAACGGCACTCGAGAAGCTAGCAAAACACTCGGCGGTATTAGCCTCCTCCGCAAGCAACTCTGTGGCTTCTTTTTTCCGAGTCAAACCGCTTCCAAGGCTGTGCGAGCAATGTTTTGGCTGGGATTGCAGGGAAGTATAGGGATTGTGAATTCTCTGCCGCTCGGCCAAAAATGGCCAAAACAGCCTTGGAAGCTATTTGACTTGGGAAAAAGAAGCCACAGAGTTGCCAGCGGAGGAGGCTACGACGGTATATCGCCGTTATAAACACTCGGCTGTTATTTAATACTCGATAATCACACGCGGTTTTCACCTACAAAGAGCTATTTATATTGACCAATATGGCATCGGCGCAATTCCCGTCTCTAGCTGCAAGTTTGTCAAGAGACATTTCCAAAGCCAATTTACAATGTTTCGAACAAATTTGCAGAGTTTCGACACAGATTTCGCAGGCTTTAAATTTTTCATTTATCGCCTTCCCATCAACCATTGCTTTTATCACCTTCCCATCAACCATTGCTAGCGCTCTATTGCTGCCTGCGCCGCCCCGCCTGCACACTCCCGATTAAGAAGAGCCTGCGGACTGCGGAGGAGGCAGGTAAAGTTCTAGGGCGTCTGGTAACGTTGTAGGGACTCGGACTTCTGTAGTAATAACAGTTGCATGAGTTTCAAGCTCCCGCAGTGGTAACGTTCTAGGCGTTTTAAGCTCCTGTAGTGGTAAAGTTTGCAGGGTTTCAGTCCCATACAGCGCTAAAGTTACAGGGATTCTAGGCAACTGTGACGGTAAAGCTGCAAAAAGCTTGAGTTGTCCAGTCACACACAAAGAAAAGTATTCTCTATTAATCTATAATTTTATTTCAAAAATCCTATTCCATAAAAAAATTATTCTTAATCTACGTCAAAATGTCGTTTCAAATTAGAAAAGTAATTCTCGTGATGATTTTCAAAATATTTCTGAATACAATTATAGGTGTGATTAAATCCGTGATGTAGATAATTACGGCGCATTACCAATAATTTATTCATCCATGTCATAGGCTTTTGAGGAATATGCGATGGGGTTTTGAAAATGTTGTGGAGAGAAAAGATGATCTCGTTTTTTACGGCGGTAGTACCAAATACCTCCAGCAACCGCCAAGCACGCAATGACTAGAACAGCAATAACCACGCCGGCCACAGCACCACCAGATAGTTTACTTGATTTTTCTAACAGAAAATAAATATCATAAGTCATAATTAGATACGACTTTTAGAAACAGCAACGGCTGGGTGCACTTTAGGCTCGGTTCCGGCCGTAGGGGTATCATTTCTCCAAAGCCTCCCTCCCCATAACGGCTGGGCTAGAGGAGAGCCCATCGTGTCCGTGATGTCATCTAATTAAAATCTGTGCGTACTTTGAAAACAAAGTGTTGTTTCGCACGGTATATTTGAAATACAGTAAACACCTACTATGAAGAACCTACATTTTTCCAAACCAGCCTGGGATAGGTTCTTATATATTTGATATCTAACAAAAAATCAGGGTGTTAGGTTCTTATAAATTGGTTTGTAATTATTTTACCATGCAAAAAACTGGAGAAAGACAACTCAATAAACCATAAAGCCACAATTCAGTAACTGATAAACACTTATGTCAATGAGATGATATGGATGAAATTAACTAGGCAGTACTTTCAGTTTTCTTTGTAGATGATAAGACTAACACTGAACAGTTACTGCAACTGCAACCAGATGTTGGTGTCATCCTCATTTGGGGAATTATAAATTGATTTTGAGACATAAGAACCTATTTCAAATATCAGGCTCAAACAGGTTCTTATTGAGAGGGGCACAAAATCCCTAATTTCAGCCTGAAGTTCTTATAGGTGGAAGGTTCTTCATAGCGGGTGTTTACAGTATACAAAGTAAAGAAAGCAATATGAATATTCTTTACTAAAACACGAATCCACAAAGTCTAACTCCCTTTAAAAATGTTTTAATTAACAACAACTTTAATCTTACAACATCAATTAAATACAATTATATTAGAATGAATTAGTTCTTCCTGGGTGTACAATACGACAAACAGTACTTAGCTCGCTACTTTATATGATTGATGCTACTATACTACATTATGTTAGGAAAACAAAAAAGAAGAAAAACATTAAGTATCAGAAAACAAAGTATCCATTGTCAAACTTGCTTGTCGCACAGGCTATCTCAATGTTACCTAAATCGAGTTCGACTTTCTTTCGCAGACATCTAGAACCACGAACACACAGGATGGCAGAACGTACAAGAGCAAATGACAGTTTTGAGTGAATCCAGTTTGTTACGACGCTGTTTGCTAGGCCACGTTTTTCAGCTATCAGTGATGATAGTACCGTCAAGAACTTTTCAGTTTCGCGGCTACTCCCTCCATATGGAGTGAAGATCAGCGGAGTAAAAGAGCCAGGCTCGTTTCTTCTCGCATTCGTTGGCACAGAAAGCGGTTGACAACTTCTGGTTTTTGTAGGAAGGGGCGAAAGGGTTGAATACCCGCACATCGAAGAATGCCCGTTGGGGATCTCAGTAGCTGTGTGGCCGAGGAGGTCTCGAACTTCGTTGTGTCGTTAATGGCTAAAACCGCTCTTGCAGCAGGACATCGCGTGATTAACTCCCTGTAAAATTATTGAGACAGCTGGTTGCTTTGTTACACTGAAGTCCACGACAAAAAAGCTCAGAGCAAAACAAAGAGGAAAAACCCCTCTGAGCTACTTCGGAAAGCATTTCGATAAATTAACAACACTATGGATTTCGCGATTTCTGGCTGCCTTTCGCTAGCATGAATTCATGCACCAAGACTGAAATAACTAGTGACTTTCCTGTGACGGTCGGTTGAACGACGAACACATTTCTACCCAAAACTATTTCTCTAATTGCTTCTTTCTGTGAATCCTTATTATTATGCATTCGCTATTCTATCTCGATTTTGATTGGCTGTTGGCACACAGCTAATTCGTGACATCAGCCTCATGTGACGTCAATGTTCCAATATTATGGTTCAAAAAGTGTGGCTATGACATCACTATTCCAATATCGTGTTGCTAGCTTGCTTTTGCCAGCTTGTTTACGGCGAAAGAAAATGGGAAAATGGCAAGTTCTTTGCAAAGATTCGCCAACGCATTGCTTTAGCACTTCTTATGCATAATAAAACAATTATTGGATTCGATTTTCGCATGATATCGAGAATTATCAAGGCCTCGGTGAGGTATTATACAGTAGTTGTCAAAAACTGGTATTCAACCATGCAAACCAACCACGGCGTGCGCATGCGTCCGGGAGTAAGCGCTGAAGCGCATGCGTGTAACAGGCAATTAATAGTCCCACATGCTTAGTCTCTCTCACGATTCTATTAATTTACCACCTCGAGGTGTGGATGCAGTGGATCGGCGATCTATAGAGACGGGGGTTAGGCAAGTCGGGGGTTAGGATATTTATTGTTTTGGGAATTAGGAACAATTACTTCCGTGGTTGGTTTGCATGGTTGAAGACCACTTTTTGACAACCTCCCTCGGTTTGTGTTATAAGCCGCCATCTTGAAAGTTTATTGCTTACTAATCCTGACAAATACTGATCTGCCTAATGAGGTGAAGAAAAACAACCAAATGTATCGCAAACTGAGAAAGAGCCTAACGAGGCAAAACAATCGTCCATTGAAACGCAAACGAAAACAACTGAACGGTCTTGATCGATCAAGTTATAGCTATAGCTATAACTCAAGCTATAGCTTTAATGTGCTTGCATTTCACGCACAAAACCTAAACAGTACTAAAGTACGACAAACCGTTGCACAGACAACATAACAATAAATATAGAACAGACGACTGAAGACCAATAACATGTCGCTTTTTCATATTGTCTCATTACATTGTCTCATTACACTTACGATCTACAATAAGTGCTCTGCAGTGTCGCTGCAGCACTTCACTTTCTCATAGAAATTACTAGTAATAATCTTAATTATAAAGGTTTTGAGGTGCAAGCCGTGTTAAGTTGTCAATATTTAGAAAAACTCTGAGCCGAAGACAGGAGTCGAACCAGCAACCTTCTGTACTTGAAAACATGCACGGCGTGACTCGTCTCAGCTATTACCGTAATTAACATTGCCCTGCCATGAGAGTTCTAGTGGCTCAATGATTAGAGCAGTCTCGCTACCATGCAGAAGGTTACGGGTTCGAGTCCTGTCTGGAGCTCAGAGATTTTCTGAACATTGACAACTTAACACAGCTTGCCTTTACAACCTTTACAAATTTACTAACTTCAAGCTGCAACTATCTAACTAATCTTAATAATCTTTATAATATATATTCAGCGACCAGATTCCAGTGGCACGTTCACATCCAACAATGGTCTTGCTCGCAGGCCCCAGCCGTGAGATAGCTGGAACCGAGCTTTGGTACACTATACATGCATCTTTAAAATACCCGAAACCTCCGATTTTTCTCATTAATTAAATTGTTGAATTTTCCTGAGTATTTATGAATTCTGTGCACAATTGATTGGGTTAAATTCTCGCCATTTTGGACCATGGCCGGGGAATGGGTCTATACCAGTGCGCTCTCTCTCTCTATATATATATATATCTGCAGTACTACGTTCTGATCTTTGGCCGGGCAAAAAGTGATTTTGTACCGCAGTTTCAGTTCCCTATACGCAGCCTTGTACGTCAGTTTCAGTCTCCAACGCAATCCTTCTATTTTTTCAACTATATCAGTGATTGTGAAACTGATGCACAAAAATAATATTAAGAGGCAGAAATCAACCAATAATTTCAATTTACCATAGTCAAGCCGAGTCAAAGTGGTCCATTTTTTATGGAAACAATTACAGAATTATCCAAATTATGAAGAAAGAAGCCCTCATGATAAAAACAGGTTCCCCCATTTTTAGACAACTGATGTCACTATAGTTACGGGACATTACTAAATCCTTTCGTAAATCGTTTCACTTCTTTCGAGGACTTTTTTCGTTCTTGTAAATGATTTCATAACCAAACCAAACGTACAAAACCGCGTAAGGGACTGAAACTGACTTACAAAATCGGGCTGTCCGCCATATATTTCATGGCTTCAATTTTCTCCTGAAACATAGTCCTAGAGTTCTATACTAGTCATCAGAGTAGGGATTAGCCTGCGTGCAGGTGGAGTCTGCACGCAGGCTAAGTAGGGATGGGAAGAACATTATTATAGGGCATGTACACGTGACTCCCTTAATACGTATACCTGTACCACGACCGCGTAAAGGCGATCTAGAGAGGGAGATGGTTGTGACGTATTTCAGAACGGGCATTTTACGTTAACTTATTAACACCACTCACCCGCTGTTGATGCTCGATGATTTGCTTCTGAAAAATACAAACAAAGATAGAACAATAAAGCATATTTTATTACTGACAGGAATCACTTGGATTTGCATAATACAATCTGCAGGCATTAGTTGTTTTTCATTGCCTTGCTTTTGTCATTTCCGCGGAGTAAGATTAGGTAAATGCTTCATATTTGTTTGCGAAAAGCAGAGCGACTATAAATCCTAATGAGAATTTGTGACTCAAGAAATTACAAATCACTCTGTTCATGAGTGTTGAATTTTCTAATAACATAAACATTATGCAACTGATCGCCATTTTGCTGGGAAATTTTCGCGCACGCGCAGTGACGATGTCCGAAATTGATAGATGTGCAGTATAGAACTTGCCACCCATTCCAGACGTTGTAACCAATAAATTATTGGCATTATTTTAAGTTATTGGATTGTAATACGTTATGATTGTCAGCGTATGCGTGTAATAGTCAATTACTAGTCCCACATTCATAGTCTCTCTCACTAATCTACTAATTTAGTACCCCAAGTAAGGGGGCGGACGCTGGGGTTAAGGTTAGACAACTCGCTAGCCGATTACAATCATTAACTTATTGGTTAAAATGCTAAAATAATGCTAATAATTTATTGGTTACAACGTGCGGAACGGCTGAACTTGCACATACCTACAACTTTGAAAGACGTTTTATCAACATCAAGAGAACCAACTTTTCCTGTATTTACGGCGTCTATCAATGGCTGCGTTTGGTTTTCGTGAAACGCAGGATTAAATACCAATTTCAATGTAGCGATAACACTTCCTTTGCTATAAAAGTTAAAACGTTAATTTAGACAAAAAACATAGTCGAAGGAGGGGGTAGTACCCCAATGATTTTTCAAAATAAAATTCGGACACTTTTGGCGGGCAATTATTTTGAGTTTTATTGCCATGAAATGTTTAAGAAAAATTGATATGCTGAACTAGTTCTTCAAAAATTATTTTGCAATTCCTGCGACATCATGCTCTGCTGCAGAGTGTTCATACGCTTAAAGAGTGAGTGTCAACCGTGACGCATTGCACGCTCGGTCGGCCATTTTTCGAAGCACGAAATTCCCTTGGTGAACTCATCCGTAAATACTTGTCAATCCTTGATTTCGTCTTTTAATTGAAAGATGAGACCCTGGGATCGAGAAAGAAATAAGCTATGTGCCTATTCCTTCCTCTCGAAGACTGAGACCCACCGAAGACTGCAGTGAAATAATTCGATTCCTTACGTAAATATAGACAGCTTTCTCATTTCACCGAACAACACATTGGCGACGGTGAACTGAAAAGGCAAACTTCGGAAATGATCGTATTTCCTATCGTGTGAAATTTGAAGTGCGGTTGCAGTCACGCCAGACTACGACCTAAGGTTATTTCTAAGCAGTACTGTATTTGGATTGTGGATGAATGAGAAAGACTCTATGGGGTTTTCTGAGAAGACTCGGCCAATTATTTACCATGTCAAGTTGGCAGGTTCACACGAGCGACATAAGCATAAGCAACGAAAACAAAGACTTTTGCTCTGGGACGTACGAAGACAAAACAACGATCATTTTCTTTGTTTCCTCTTTTGTGTTCCTCTTGCCTTATGCTTCTTATGATTATGCCCATCTTTATGTCGCAGGCTTGACTTCATTCTTTTGTTTTGCCTTTTGTATTGTCCTTATGATTATGATTATGCTCTCGTATGAACCAGGCTTTATCGTAACGGAAAGATAAACACAAACGCGCAATGCACGACAGTTGACACTCGCTCTTTACAACACGATCTCTCCCTTAAATCGCTCTAAATTAAGGATAATGGTAAATGTTGCCGGGGGGTTAGGTTGGAAAACCCATTAGACGGGGGGTTAGGTTGGAAAATCCATTAGACGGGGGGTTAGGGTTAGAAAACCCACTAGGCGGGGGGTTAGGGTTAGGATCTTTCTTGTGTTGGGGTTGGGTTCTAACATTAGATTAACCATTATCCTTAATTCAGAGCGATTTGTAAATTAAGGATAATAGTTAATTTAAGGAAGAGACCGGGTATTTTGACCGAAGTGCGATAGGACAGGTTGCATAACCTCCCTATTATTAACTTCAAACGCACACACACAAATAATGTCAGCTTTTTCTGAAAGCTGGTTGCAACTAAAGTAGTCGTTCATATGATCAATTTTATCTTCGTGTTGCTGCCCTGTCTGTTTAGAAGAACGGAGTATGATCTGTGTTTCTGTTTAATTTCTTCAAAGCTACCATAATATTCTTGTGATCTGTGATTCTTGACAATATTTCCTGTTGATTTCATATTTGCCGTACGTCAACTTATCTATTTTGTATGGCTCAAGAGGAAACTCATGTATTGAATACGACCTAAAAATCGATATTCGGCTCTTAAATTTTCGGCAAAAATACATCAAATGATACATTACAGCAATTGAGGTACCAGGCGGAAAGCGCAATCTCGTAATAGAGAACATTAAAATCCTGAGAATCATTTGCTGGGCAATAATTTTTATTACGAAAATGAAACATGTTGAAAATAAAAATATATAAATTGTTGCGATTTTTATCAAAATTATATTGGTATACAAGAAGTACCCTGCAGACCAGACCTCGCTACGCGCCTGGAAAAAATTGTTCGGTTATCAATTTAATTTTACCTTAACTTTTGAACTTTCACATCACGGAAGGACTTACTGTCTTTGTAAACACTTCGTATCTTTATGAACGAAAAAGAACATAAAAGGCTAATGGCAGCAAAAATCATAATTACAACCTCAGGGTCGTTGCGAAAGGGTGCGGATTGGCGGGGGGGGGGGGGGGGGGGGCGGTGTTGAAGGCCGAATTGCCGAGTAAAAATAACTTAATATGCCGACTTTTTTCCGAAGTGCAAAATATTCATTAATTTCAATGAACTTTATGTGAATTCATGGTAGTTTCTTATATATACAGAACTAAGAGTTGATAATAGTTGATATCAAAAGTAAAACTATTAAAATAGTAAAAGTTGATAGTTACATAAACAACAAACGAGACGTTCGCTACTTTTTTATAACATTTAATCAAACGAAATGTTTAGTGTAAGACAACTCGTCTCTTTTTCAACATGCTCCACCTTCTTGTGACTGTTTCAATGTTAAGAGTGCCTGTAAGATCTTTCTCACAGGTCAAGAGCATTAGACCGGCCAGCCTTGAATCGCTCATGGATGTTCTCAGCTTGGTCTTTACAAACTTCAATTTGCCAAAAGAACGTTCATTTGACGCCACCGTTACAGGAGCTGTAAGCATCAAGCGGTCAGGACACTGCATGGAATGGCGCCATGTCATCCAAAAACCAGAAGATACCGAGTGAAAGTTGTGTAATTTCATTTCAACTAGTTTTAATTTGTCGCGATATATGCTGATTGCCGACTCACGAGTCATAAGTCTGCCGATGAAGCGAGGTGCCGAGGGCCGGCCCGAGGCTTGCGTAATCACATGTTTTATGTTTAAGTGTGCACAATTAACATTACGCTTACTTAAAGACTTAAAGTTATATATTATGCAATTGTTGTCATCATAATACATAGTCTTTATCCTGTTTTTTCAGTTTTGCCGATTCGTATAGTCGTATGGGTATAATTTGCCGACTTTTCCGACTGGCTCATATTATTGGGGGGTGGGTGACGCACCCCCCACACCCAACACATCCCCCCACACCTCCCGCTCGCTACGGCCCTGTACAACCTTTTGACTTTATATTCAAAAAAACAGCTGGCTTTCGAAGGTAATCCAAGGAAACAAAAAATACTCTTGTCCAAAACAACAGCACTAATTTTGAACCAAGACAATCCTGTCATCCGCCATCTTGTTGTAATACTTTGCCTAATTAAGGTAATAAGTTTATGTGCAATATATAATATATGCAGTAATAATATCATGTTACGAGGGATCCTAATATTTGGAGCCCTCGTGATAAGAAATTATTACTATATATATATTATATATTAGACATAAACTGATGACCTAATTAACTGAGAAGTTGGTGACGTCACAACCTGGTTGATGTGATGAAACTGCTCAGTAAATTTTCGTGCTTTTTAAAGTGTTGTGGTTCAATTAAGAAAGGAGGGCATTCACAAAAATCGAGTTTCAGACATATAAAGACATGAATATGGCTGGATAAAAATGTGGCATTAACCTGATTGTGACGTCACACGCAATGTAAAAAAATACATCCAAGATGGCGGTTAACACCAATTTTATTTTCGCCTTTTTGGTTTGCTTTTCGCAACTTTAGTTATTTGTTGCCCATATCCTTTAAAATTGATATTCAAGAAATAGAAACCACTTTCCGTGTTACTATACAGCTGTTTCATAAAATAAATGACATGCTACAAACAAACACGGTAATTACCTATCGCATTCGTCCTCAAATTGGTTGAGGGGATGCTAAGAAGAATTTAATAGCATTTGATGTGAAAATAAAATTGGTATTGTTAGCTTCTTCTTTTCGTTTATTATTGTCCAGTTCTAACGAAATCTAAACTGTTTTTACCATGTTTGTTGTTTATAGGAGGTTACAGATTCCGTCTCTGTATCGTCGTGTATAGAAGTTTATTCGAACTTTGCATGATCGTGCTACATATACTCACGACTGAGCTAGAAACCATTGTAGGATTTTGTCTGTGCCTGGCCATCGCATGTGTGGTGGAGCATCTATAGTCACCAGGACTTTGGTGATTGTTTGTATAATATATGCTTCGTTCTTTAAAAACCCCGCTTTACATTTCTGTTTTGATTCAGGGTTGTTAAAAAAGCAGGGTTATTACTGAATCGAAACAGAAATTTAAAGTGGGTTTTTTAAGGAACGAAGCATATATGTTATCTAAACAATCACCAAAGTCCTGGTGACTAGGTGCTCTAGTACTCTACCGTATCTTAAAATTGAAATAGCATCCACCCACATGTGCTTGGTCATCATACATCATTATAAATGCATAATGAATCTACTTAAGTTCTATATAATATATATATACAACCAGTATTACCTCATTTTCAATTTTTCGGCTCACTGTCGCAAATTTTTCTGTTTTGGTGTCCTTTAATTTTTCATCCCATTCTATGCTTGTAAATCGAATAGACACATCAACAATAGTCTCTGTAAAGTAAACCAAAACAATACTAATTCACAGCTATAGGTAAGATAACATCAACAACACTAGTTTACCACTACCAAAAGACGACATCACTGTCCATAGTTCATACTACGGTTATTTTATTAAGGCTTTGTGGGGCCTTTGTACTATTCTGAGCGATATAAAATAGTTGTTTTCCCATGTTTTTGGTGGGACTAAAGCACTCCCTGTTAGCAAACATGATGCACATTTTATGACTTCCAAAGAGGTTTACAGTCTCTGGCGGACAGGAATCGAACCTGTAACCTTCTGATTCGATTCGGTTCCTGTCCGGTGTACTCAGTATCATTTTTCTGAGGATACTCAGAATCATTTTTCTGAGCTTGACGATCGTCCATGCATCGTATGTCTACTCCAAGCTCTCCCACATTCACTACAGCAGTGTATATATTAACACAGTCTCTAAACAAATTGTATTCACTATTTTGATTTCAATCTTAAAGGATATTGGCAACAAAAATTAAGTTTGTCTAATATGAAAGAACTCGTAAAATGATCGAGTAACACCTTTTACAACTTTTCCGTATTTTACTTCGCTTTTGAAATATTTCAGTTTGTTTGATATGTAAATGAGATGGTCTCTGACGTCATGTGCAGGATAGAGAATTTTCACTCATTAACTATGTCTTATATCTCAGTGATTGCTAAGTTTACAACGTTCATTATCATGAGGAGTTATTATACGCTGTCGCACATTTTCAAGTAAATTTGTGGAACAAACTTGAAGATTGAACTAATATTTTAATGAGTGAAAATTCTCTACCCTGCACCTGACGTCAGAGACCATCTCATTTACATATCAAACAAACTGAAATATTCCAAAAACGAAGTAAAATTCGGAAAAGTTGTAAAAGGTGTTACTCTATCATTTTACGAGTTCTTTCATACTAGACAAACTTAATTTTTGTTGCCAATGTCCTTTAAACAGCTCACCGTGCCAATCAGAATTAGTTCAATTACTGTGATTGGTCAGGAAATAACGAGAAATGAGAAGTAATCAAAACAACAAAATTTCCATTGTTTCAAGACTCCATTGTTTGAATCATTGTTTCGAGGGGGGGGGGGGGGGGGGGGGCTTCCCCTTTTATGCGAGCACTCCGTGTTTAAGAGACAGCTTTCACAGCGAATTTTAGTATTAAAAATAAACCATGTATAACTAACTGACTGCATATTTATCGACATGATTAACCTACACTATGAGTCGACAGAAAATTGTGGACTCGAGCGAGATTAACTCGCACCTTCGGGATTGTGGTCCACTGCTTCAAAAGTTGAGCTACCGCGCCAATTGGGAACAGTGTGCTAATTTTATCCATTTAAGTGCACTAAATATTTTCGTGACAACTTAACGCTTATGATCATCTGTAAGGATATGTAGTGTTTCAATTATCTTTCAGAATCAGCAGCGGACCGGATTCCGAAGGTGCAAGTTCAAATCCCGCTCGAGTCAACAATAATTTGTCGACTCAGTAGTGTAATACACTAGTCAGTGGAATCCCCCGCACCCCCAGACCCGGGGAAATGCCGGGATTAGCGCAGCTTTAGCGGGGGAATTGACCAACGGCCAAAAAAGTATTCTGTTTCTGGTCAGTGGGACGGCCCAGAAATGACGCGGCGACGCGGAATTTTTTTATTTTTCAAATTATTTTTAAGGAAACGCTTTTTGTAGAACACGTTCCTAGTTTCTATATAAAGTGCAAACATTGATGGTTATGCTTTTAACAGAACAAACGTTTCAACACGCATCAGTGGTCGCCATTGTTGTCTGCGAGGGTGTCCGTGCCCACAAACACGCAACTGATCAGTGGTTTTTTATAAAAAAAACCGTTGACGCGCGCATTCAAAGATGACGCGCGCGCTGACCAGAAACAGAATACTTGTTTTTTTTTCGCCTAATGCCGCGCACTCCAGGGATTTCTATCACATTAGCAGCTAATAAAATATAGCCAGGAAATCATCGCGGTTTTAGCGGGGTTTTGTTAGCTCGCAATATATTGTAATTTACGCGTATATAGAAGAGCCTAGGGAGAAGTTCGGAAGATGACATTTACGTTCTGAATATGGCCGAAATGGAAGGACTAAGAAATGCCTGATAAATGTTTCTATTATATATATTTAATGTCACACCGCCTCGAATATAGTACACTTATAACAAAACAAATGTATAATTTACTACCAACAATCAACGAGAACACAAATGTGCAAACAAAAGTCAACCTCGTACCCAGGGTCTTCCGGCCGAATAGATGAATGAAGCTCTAACCCTATCAACACCAATCGACCTTTGCAGTTATTGGTTTAATATATTCCTGTTTCTTGACGATATTTTTCGTTGGAAATCAATTTTTTTAATATGAGCCTACCGGTACTGCTTTCTTAAACTATCTGGTGGAGTGCCCCGGGGTCGGGGATGAGAAGAGGGGTTTATAGACACAAAAACATGCCACGATATGCGGGAATTTAGCTTTATTTAGTTGTCAGTCGGATCTACATCCTCGGGTTATAGTAAATTCCGACCCAAGAGCACCTTGAATACGTTACAATTATTTTTACAACCTCAAACTGCTCTATTCCGGCTTTTTAGTCACGTATAAGATATAAAAGGTACCTTATTATGTCTAGGTTTTACTATCTACATTATGAGTTTGTCCCTGTGTAAAATGTCCCCTGACATGCATGTTCTCCGTCGTGTTTCCTTCCGTTTTTCGTTTACGTTTTTAGTAACTTTATAAAAGTCGTTTAAAGTTTCAGGGTGCGTTTTTATTTATTTTTTATATCGATATTTCTTTATTGGTATACACTTACGTTGTGTGGATTCTGTAGTGGGAATTATTTCCACGCCTGCATGAACAAAATAGCGGTTAAAAATCAAGAGAGAAAGTATTAAGTTTTAACTGCAGTAAAAAGCAAGTAATATCTAAATCAAAGACCTTCAGGTGTTAAAGTGCCTTTCCGGGGTTTGGGGATTTTACATATTTGTGATCTTTGGAATCTCTTGAGAAGAATTGTAAAATATCTTGTCGTGCGAAAATTTCATCTTCATACCTTTTACCCCTGCTAAAGTGATTTACTATTCACAGGAAATGACGTAGGAAATGACGTTGCGCATTGATTCAGCAGTGAAATACGATGAAAATTTGGGAATTGAGCGAATTTGTCTAAAAAAGTGTGTTTAAAATTTCACTGTTTAATTAGTGTGCAATGACTTCGCGTGTCCCTGCTTTGACGTCGTTTCCTGTGAATAGTAAATCAACTTTAGTAGGAAAAAAGGCATGAAGATGACATTTTCGAACGACAAGATATATTGCATTTCTTCTTGGTAGAACCCAAAGATTACGAATATTTAAAATCCCCAAACCCCGGATAGGCACTTTAACTCGAGAAATAACGTTTTCATTCTCGTATTTTATGCTTCTGGACGCCACCATTTTAGAGTTTGCTCAACGGTTGAAACTTGATGTACAGCAGGGGTTTCTTTTCAATTGTGACGTCATTGAGTGCAAGGAACAAAAGACAAGTAGTTAATTACGTCAAAATTGAAAGGAAAATGATGCTGTACATCAAATAATGGGCATGGGTAAGGACAATCATGTGCTTTAAAAGACAATCATGTGCTTTGGTATAAGGACAATCATGTGCTACGGGAATATGGACACCCCCACCCTCCAGAGTCTGGGGTAGCACTTTCGTGCTAGCAACCCGCAACGCCCCTGTTAGGGTCAGAACGAAAAGGGTAGATGGGACTCAACAGCCGTAGTGAAGACAACCAACAAAGGTCGTTGGACACGATTGTCCAACTGGCTTCCGCGGATAAGGAGCTGCGACCCATCGAAGTGAGATTATTGCGTTGAAAGGATCAAACATGGAAGAAACACAAAATTTAAATCCTATACTTCCAGTAGCGGTAGTCCACAGGAATCATGAGGCGGCCACAGTGCTGACCTATCTAAATGACAACGGCTTCGTAAACCTTCACTAGGGGATCCGTCTGAGGACAGTACAGCCAAGTCGTCTAGAAGTGCTATGCTGCGCTTCAAGAAACCATTCATGACGACTTTCAACACATGCACTACGAAAGAGGAGACGAGGGCTGTGGAGATGGCACAGTGTGCTACGGCGTGTGGAGTGGAGATATTGGGGGTACAAGAGCACCAGTGAGCGCATGTTGACCGGCTGGTGTTTAGTCTAATCGAAAGGCAGTATCCGGGGCTGCTGATCAGCACGCGTGCAAGGAAGGCCCTTCGGGATGTTAAATCTCATTCCGAGAGAATCCTGATCGCGAGGTTTGACAATAACTCAGTTACCACCGTCATTGTTGTTTACTCGCCCACAAATGTTGCGCCACTTGAGCAGGTTGATGAATTTTACGATCACCTCAAATGGGCAGTCAGTGAGATGCCTGCTCATAACTTTCTCGCAATACTAGGGGACTTTACCACGAAGTTGGGACCTGAAGACTCTCCTTTTACGTGTTATCGGGCTACAAACTGGAATGGTGAACATCTGGCGGTGTTTATGGCAGAGAACCAGCTTCTCGCTGCAAACACATCGTTTGAGAAGAGGATGGCAAGTGGTGGACATTCAAAGACAAAGGGCACAGGAATGCTACGTCAGCCGACTATACATCCTTGTGCGACAGAAATGGAGGAACAGCGAACTTAATGCTGAACCCTACAGCTCGTTCCACACAGTGGAAAGGCTTTCAAGTGCTCAAAAGATCCAACTCAGAGGTACGAACGGTTCATCAAGGCGAACAAAGAGGCAAGACGAGAGTGTGTCTCGGAGAGGGAGAGAGTCAGTAATTCACTGCTGACATTTTTAACCCCGATATAATCGTGGCTCGAGAAGATGTGAGTGAGGCGAGGCAGACTTACGAAGGTGACCAGTCAGCGGAGAGTAAGGCCGCGTGGAAAACAGCACAAAAGCAGCACTCTGACTCCACGACGTCCTAACCAAACTGCATATCGATGATGGGCGAATGCGCCAAGGTCAAGGCCTCCCTCAAACAAGGAAAAAGTGCTGGTCCGGATGACATCTTACTTGAGGTACTTAAATACTGTGATATCGATGACGTGATCACTTGAGATGTGTAATCTGGCGCTCATGCAGAATGACAAGGTAGACCAATGGTCATTCTCAAATATCATCCTAGTACCAAAATATGGTAACCTGTCCAACACAAATAACTATAAGGGTATCAGTCGTACCTGCATTGTTTCAAAATGTATAACAGGAAAACCGTATAAGGCGACATATTGACCCACATCTTCGAGATAATCAGAACGAATTCCGGTCAGGTCGTGTACCACAGTTGCCCAAATCCTGGCATTGAGGTGCATCATCGAGGAGCTTATAGCAAACAATCTGTCAGCCGTTCTTACATTCATCGACTTCGGGAAAGTCTTCGATTCAATCCATCGGTAAAAGATGATCAGAATCCACAAGGCCTATGGTGTCTCTCCCTGACTTATTCATGCAATTGAGTCAATGCAACCGAAGGTCGGGGATAAGGTCGCGTCACGCACAATGCAGTTGGATGGTCACTGTCACCGGCACCGGCACCCTGAACTCTCTGTGCACGACATTGTTCTCAAGCGAAGCATGGACGAAGGGGACGTGGATGGCCAAATACAACCTATATAGGTACGTCTTTATGAAGGACACTGGTGTAGAGTTGACCAACGAGCTGGAGCTCCTTATGGAGGAACGGAAGCAGTCGAGCTACCGTGTAAGATCCCGGCTAATAAGGCCGTCCGAGTAGTAATAGTACATCAATTACCTTGTGCCGTCAAGTACACTCTAAAATGGCGGCGTTCATAGGCATAAAATACGAGAATGGAAACGTTATTTCTCGAGTTTAAGAGCAGAAACCGTAAAACTATTAACATTTTTAAACATTATACTTAAAGGCCTTTTATTTAAAAGTAATTTATTTGTTGACTGCAGTTCCCCTGGAACCAACACATTGTTTCAATTTTTTAAACAGCTAACCTGAATAGCATCCATAGATCTCAACTCTCATACATATCTCGGTTCCATTAAAATCGTGAGGTAAAATCCTTAGTTTACGAGTTAGGAAACCTCTTCCATTGAACATATTGATCATTTTCTGGGATTTATCTTTCTGATTTACTGCTATAAATATCTAAATTAAAGTAAAGTAAAGGGAATAATTTTGATATGTTAACAAATTAATGTAGTTGTAGATGGATTGAAACATCAACCTTAATCTGCCTTTTATCTGATGTAAGGTATTTTTTCCACGTTAATACGCCTTTCATAAATTTAAGGGTGAATGCTAAAACTTGACGTGGTTTTCCATAGGCTAACGGACTTCCCTGTGTGACAATTTTCGTCAGACGGACTTGTTCTCCAAAGTCAATCTATACGTTTAATAAAGAAGAGCTAATATGAGTTATATACCTGTAATAAGAGCTAATATGAGTTATAAAACCTTTTAGCTGATAATGGCCATTTATACACACTTTTCTAGCGAGCCCTTTGAAAGCCTGCATACTGATCTATGCAGCTGTTCAAAGAGTGATTAATGCTAATCATTGGTGCATTAAAAACTGTTTATTTTGATATAATCGGCGATGTTTGTTCATTTGTTATTTATTACAAAACTGAGTTATTTTTCGGTGGTTTGCATATAATATAGAAATATTTTGGTTTATTATATTTATTATATTTTTATATAATAAACAGAAAAATACATGGATGTTTGAAAATATGAAATTTATTTCTCGTGTTGACCAGGACATCGATATCCTCGTCGAGTTTAATAAACCAGTAGTAGTGCTACGAGTTTATTAAACGGCTTCAAAAACGACCTATTTTATAAGTTCATTGAAAATCAATGTTGTCTAAGCCGAGAAAATCGAACGAAAAGTTTGGTAACTCAGGATAATTTTTTTATCACATGAGTTAAAAGTTAAATCCACCGAGACCGCGACACGGTAGTGATTTCCTATTAATTATTTTTAAAATAATAAATAATGTATTGAAAAAATGATTTGCTATAATAAATAATGCGTTTTTAAAAAGCATTATATAATAAATAATGCTTATTTCAAAATGATTACTTACTAAATAATCCATTTTTAAAAAGGATTATATAATAAACAATCATTTTGGTAAAATGCTTATTTATTTCTCAAATTATATTATTTAAAAATAAACGAAAATATTTCTATTATATGCATATATAAATATCCACCGAAAAATAACTCAGTTTAGTAATAAATAATAAATAATAAATGAACAAAAGGCGCCCCACACCTTAGGTTCAAACTTCATAAGGCAAACCATTTCAAAATATATACGATGTCTCAACATCTTCACTTGTCTACATCTTTATAATTTCGTACACAAAACGTTCTCTAGTCTTGGATTAAAGCGCATTGGCAACAAAAAATAAGTACCGTTTTATTGAAGTATGTAACTTAAAGAGTGAGTGTCAACCGTCGTGCATTGCGCGTTTGTGTTTATCTTTTTATACGATAACGAAGTGTTTTGAAGTGCTTCGTTGCCAACTTGACGTGGTAAATACTTCGGAAATTCGCCGAATCTTCTCAGAAAACCCTATAGAGGCTTTCTTATTCATCCACAATCCAAATACATCGACTCTTCTAGGTTTGTTTGTTTGAACCTCGTCACTTGGTCTTCCACGCTTCGCGTCATTCAAGGCTGACATAATTCAAAACGAAAGTCAAGAAAACGTCGAGTTTTGTAAAAAATACAGAAATAATTACTTTCTAAGGTATATCTTCTTTCAATTGAAAAACAAAATGAATAATTTCTATCAAGGATTTGACAAGATTTTTATGGATGCAGTTCAAGGTTAAGGGAATTTCGTGCTTCAAAAAATGGCCGACCGAGCGTGCAATGCGTCACGGTGCCGGAATATAGTAGTTTGAGATTGTAAAAATGCTCGTAAAGCGTATTAATTGCACTGTCAAAGTTGTTAACCTGAATCATTATCAGCTATTTTGTATTTCCGTTATGCGTGTGACGTTATAACTGAATCTCTTCTATTTTTAAATTGAACCACACCATTTTAAAAAGCATTCCGCAGAAACTCGGCTACCCACAGAGTAGCTTCATCAGGCTTACCCCGGTCTTCTTTGATGACACTAAAATTATCTCTTATTTTTCTTTCGAATTTGAACTCTTACGCGAACGTCTTCTCATTCGTGATCTGAAGCCATCTTCAAATGCCAATATTGGTTCGGCACCTCTTTCTCCCTTAACGTCTCATCTTTCACTCCTGATTTAGTCTCACCACATTTATGTTATTATCTTTCTTTTTATTCGCTTATGCATGTAATTTATGACACCTTGTAACTCCATATCTAGGTATTCTTCTACTTTGTAAATCAGTCTCTGAGAATGTTGTAATGTAAAGAACGAAACGTTAGATCTATTTAATATTTTTTATCAAATTCATGTGTGGTATATTCAATGCCTATCCTAAAATTATTAAGCTGGACATAAGTCCAGCTTAAAGTCCAGCATTAAAGTTAATGACACTTTATTAATGATTTATAATAAGTTAATGCTATATTAGGGACCTTAAGATCTACTACGAGAACGGCGACGTACTTCAAAGAAATATTTGTAAGAAACAAAGAGAATAAATGATTTTTATTCCCAGGAATCTCTACGCCGAGGAATTTCGTGGCGGTAACTCGCAGAGAGTTGACAGCAATTGTTTAAAGTGCCTATATAAGCCCTGGACAGTTTTTTGTCCTCTATATAGAAAACGCAAAAACAGTTGATAAGGTCTTTTACTGTTTTTCATTTTGGCGATTCGTTACGTTTCGGAGATAACTCTCTCCGCGAGAAATTTTCGCATATGGCAAAGGGTCTGGTAACTACTTTACGAGCATGACGTAACCTATGGGTTGGCGTTAGACCCAATCTCGTACCAGAGCCTGTGTTCCTTTTGGCCTGAAGGAACGCAGGCTCTGGGTACGAGATTGCGTTAGATCATATTGAGCTAGCGTACAGTCTACGTCTTTGAGACGATGTTTTTTACTTAAGGCGGGGTGGTTAGGGTTAGAACACGCATTAGGCGGTGGTTTAGCGTTAGAAAACTCATTAGGCGGGGGTTAGGATCTAAGTTGTTTTGCGGTTAGTGGTTATTGCGTGATTAAGTAATGCCGACCAGAAATTAAGTGTTACACATATGCGCTAGCAAAACATTGTTTTGGGATCACTTCCCATGGGAAGCCATCTCATTGGCTAACCAATGAATTCTGTAATGCCAAAACAATTTTATTAAAGAAACGGTATTTTGGTTTCTGAAAAAGTATAACATTACAGATTTATTGCCTATTGATGTTCTTACTTAAAGTGTCACTGAGACGAAAAATCGACCTCGCAATTTTTTCAAAATATTTATGCTACAACCTTTAATGGCATGTGACTAACTTCTGTACAAAATTTTGACACATAAAAACAAACTGGTTTAAAGTTATAGGCTTCTAAAATGCTGAAAATCGCGTCCGCCATTAAATTACATCAATCTTGGATTTTGATACCTGAGAAGGGTTCTGACGTCATAGTCTTAACGCAGCACAACGTGATAAAGGAAAACACAAGGGGAAAGTTTAAATGTTCTCAACATAAATGTTGAATTTATCAACGTTTAATGATTGTTTTGGTTCTGCGAATGCAACGGAATCTTCGAACACATCATGCGACTAAACTAGAGCCAAATCTGATTACAAAATTCGCGCATTTGATGACATTGCGAATTGCGCGCGCGATCAATAGCAAACCTCTTCCTTCAGTAATAATATATATAGCTTACCAGGCCCGTGAAAGCTTTAGCCTTGACTTTATCTTAAGAATAATTGTGGTTTGACTTTATCTACTTACAGTTACAGGTTTCTACAGGCACATTTTGCGACTCCATGGTTGTTCACAGCAAAAGATGGTTAACGCAGAAGACTGACCTGTAGTTTTGGTGTACATATTTACTGTTGACGATTTTTATAATCGCAGTAAAACTCTCTGTAATAGTGATTGTCATGAATTAGCAATATTGGTATAATATAGACTTAAAGACGTCTTGATGAGAAATGATGAGAGCCTTGAGCTTCACCGTCGCTGCTACCTATACCGGTAGTGGAACAACCCATCTAAACGCATGGATGTACTCAAGTTATACTAATAGGATTTTGTTATATTTCCTTCGAATTTTGTTTGCTCATCTTGGTTCAAACATTATTTAAGAAATTGTTATATTATAGCTTCCATAAAATTATTGTCAGCGTAATTCGTAGTAGTAAATTTTTGAATCTAATAATCAATAAAGAAATTTAATTAAGCGGCATGGAATATTGAAGTACTTGTAATATATTCGGTGAAGGAATGTTTGGTTAAATTATGCACTGAAGGCACTGTAGAACTCTTTACATGTGACGATCTTGCTTTATTAAAATACTCCACGGCAGAATAGGCTATCGAAGAAAAATGTGTTCCTCATACTCACAGACATGAGACATAGCATGCAAAAATTAGACAGGTTTGTTCGCGCAAACGTAACCCAGATTACTCATTTATAATGTTGCCAATTGGACTTATATACAAAGGGCTATTTCTGGTTAAGCATGTGATTCATTTACACAGTACCTACGTAAATACAATTTATTTGTTTTATTTACTTGTGATTTCCTACTACCTATGTCGTCACAGGCTTCTCAAGTTACGTTGCAGCGCTTTGAGTAATTTTAATGGCGGACGTCAAATTTGAGATTTCAAGTCGCTGTAACAGCGCCATTTTTTTGAATTTCGACATAAAACTTCGTACAGTAGGTACTTCACAGTTATGAAATAAAAGTGTGTGTGTGTGGGGGGGGGGGGGGGGGGGGCTGTGTGTGAAATTTTCGTCTCCGTGACACTTCAAAGGAAAAACAAAGCCTGGTCGAGACCGCTAAGCTGAGCAATCACAGCGTACGTAGAGTAAACATTATTTTATGACCAATCACAACATGCTCAGAATAAATATTTTATAATATCTATTTAAACACCGTTGGTATAAACTTTTATTATATTATATTATATATTTTTCGTTCTTAAGGAGCGCTGATAAGTTATTTTTTCTATGGTAATTGAACTAAAATTATCGCGACCTTATTCTTAAATAATACAGATGATGAGAATATTCAACATATAAGTTTTACTCACCTGTAAATATTGGCTCTCTAGTGGCAATTTGTTGGTACACCAAGCTTTACCAGAATTGAAAAGGGCATATTCAGGGTGTGATATTTCATCCGAAGATGATAATTGAACATCTGTTTCGTCCAGTGGTTTTACAAGTAAAGGTTTGCCACAGTCTACGGAATAAAAAGAGGGCAAACATTTTTAAGAGATGAGACTAAATACTTTTCCTTTTCTTTTTTCTTTCCTTTTTCTTTTTCATTTTTTTCTTTGTTTTTTTAACCTTAATTGTTATAGTGCCGATGCAATGAAAAATTCAGTTGTAAAATAACTCTTTTGTTTGAAAGAACTCTTGAAACTATAAAGACTAACCATTTACAACTTTTTTTCATTTCTCACTTCACTCTTGAGATATTAAGATTTGTTTAATATATAAATTATCACGCTTATGACATCACACTGCATAATAACTTATTGAAATTGAGATTATGTAATGAAATGACTTGATATGCAGGTGCATGTGCGTATCATATATGACATCAAATATGCAAATCATCAAAGGATTCCATGTGATAGTGGTAAAGATATTCAGAATTTTTCAATAAGTTATTAGCATTGTGATGTCATAAGTATGATTATTTACATATTAAACAAATCTTAATATCTCAAGAGTGAAGTGAGATATCAAAAAGTTGTAAATGGTTAGTCTTTATAGTTTCAAGAATTCTTTCAAACAAAATCGTTTTAAGCCGAGAGGGTATATTTTATGCATCTTTATTTAAATGCGGAACTCGCTGTAATTTTATATTCGCTCTCTTTTCCCTGTAAACTCCCTTATAATCATACCTTGTTCATGATGAGAAAATTGGGATGAAGATCGACATGGAAGAATTCACAGATTTAAAGAGATTTAACATTTTTAAAGAGATTTAACAGATTTAGCATTTTTCATTGGTTGGAAATTCAGATATTCATGGTACACCCACCTGCCTCGCATCCAAGCAATGTAAACCGCATGCATATGTTCTTATTCCACGTAACAGGCAATATACGAACATAGATAGCTTGAATGGAGTTACTTAATGTGTGTGCCATGGGATGTACGGCATCGTTGTTGCCTTTGAAAATCTTTGAAGAAAGAAAACAAATGTTGTGATGAGAAACAATTATCTCTTTTCTTTTTGGTCCAAGGTGTTTTAGGGAGCGTCCATTATTCATGGGTGGGGTTGGTACCGAAAAGAAATTTTGGTTGGGTAAGTCAAATTTTGGGCAGTAAAAGGTTGGGTATTTTTTTTGTTGCATTATAAATATCGGGTTATAAATTAATGTTTAACTCTTTCCTTACCGGCACAGTCAAAATGGGTCGTAGAAGACCCGCAAAGTCGTCAATCGAAACACACGGCACACGGTAACGGAAGATTAAAAATTGAAATTCGTCAAGCGCCAGGAACATGAGATCCACTCACACGCCAAGTTTGATTTGATTTCATAAACAACTCTGCGATTGGTTGCATTTTGAGTTTTCAAGATGCTACGCGGGCGTGCAAGATGGCCTTTTCGAGAAAAATGTAAATTTTTCAACCTGATTTATGATAATTAATGCTAATTGACATTAACATAACGTGTTTTGTTCGGGAAATTAAAAAGCACAAGTAAAAGCCGGTTTATTGTGCTTTCAGAAAATGTATAGCTTTCGCAACAGTTATGGTTATTTCAAGAGATATCAATAGAACAAAGAGGTGGTTCAATTTTGGATGTTTTTCAGCCTGTCGGGAAAGAGTTAATGTGTATAGTTATAATAATAGTGATACAGTATAACACATATAGATTGCTTGTTCAAAGACATGTCAGGTAAAACCTCTTGTTAAATAATATTTTATATAGACATATTTTCATGTTTATACAAACAGTAACACAAACTTGAACTTCCTTAGAATATTGTAATGATCTTATATTATATGAACCAAAATTTAACACTATAAATATCAGATAAATATCTAAAGGTTATGATCCATGCAAGGACGAGACAGTAGTCGAAGGGCGTATATACATATATTATATACATGTATGCAGTATAACATCGGTATATGGTTGCATCATCTATTGATGCTAACAGATATTTTTACTATTAACAACTTTACTATTATTTTGATGTTAAAAACTGGCAAGTAACATATAATAGGAATATCAGGGGAACGGTAGACGAAGTGAAACATAAGTTCGGAAGAAATTATTCTTTGAAAAAACTTCCAAATTACAAAAATTGGCATTTATAGCTATCCCATAACTCACTTCAATCTTTGAGATATGGAGGTTTGTTTGCTATGCTGCATAATGGCATCAGTAAAATCAGGAATATAATTGACGTTTCGGTACAATACAATTTATAGACCTTCCACACGGAGGGGGAATTCGGGAATCCAGCTAAAGCCGGTTTTCCACTAGGCAAGTTCGATCGCGCAAAGCGACTTGTTCTATTATCTTATGCGCGCTCGGTTGGAACTGCATTATCGCATTGTTATTTCCAGGTAGTAAATTTAACTACAAAATTTAGTAGCATTTTTAAATATTCATGCCCGCGGTTTTTCAGAGCGACCAAGCGCGAGGTTATACTAGGGTATTTATTAGATGGACCTTTTATATTTATAAACATTTCCTCTTTTCTTCTCAATTTTTTAAAACATTTCATGAAGTTATTTTGTAATGACCGGTCTTTATCGTCAGATTGTGGAAAAGCTGCGTTAAGACGGCTCACGAGCCAAGCTATATAATAAATGTAGATACAATAGGCCGGAGGCGAGTTTTTGATTAGTCTTTGCTAGTAAAAGGGTGATTTAAACGGAGTTCCCTTCGTAGTCTAGTGCAGTGTTTAGTATGTTGTGGCGCAATATAGTATCGTCTTCATTCCCTTTTCTTTCTTTACCTTTTTATGCTTAAATTTTCTATCGAAATTAAGGGGAGGGTTAGTATTACATTTTTTGGGTGTTAATTTTATTGAAATATACTTGTTAATAATTTCATCTGAAATTTGGTCCAACAGTAATAATAGTCGCGCATAAAATGTCATGAGTTGATGCTACTGACAATCAAAGATGCCATCGAGAGATCCAAATTTACGTCGTCGTTGAGATTGCCGTCGTATTTGCTAAACATTACCAAAACACTAACATTACCAACATACACTAGTTAGCATTACAAACACACTAACATTAGCAATACACACTAACATGCACACACTAACATTACCAACATACACTCACATTACCAACATACCCTAACATTACCCACACACTAACATTACCAACATACCTTAACATTACCAACATACACAGCATTTCCAACATACACTAACATTACCAACATACCCTAACATTACCAACATACACTAACATTACCAACATACCCTAACATTACCAACATACAATAGCATTTCCAACATACACTAACATTACCAACATACCCTAACATTACCAACATACCCTAACATTACCAACATGATGCACTAACATTACTAGCATACAACTAACATTATACCAACATACACTAACATTACCAAACATTACCATCATACACTAACATTACCAACATACACTCACATTACCAACATACATTCACATTACCAACATACACTAACATTACTCACACACTAACATTACCAACATACACATTACCAACATACACTAACATTACCAACATACACTCACATTACCAACATACACTAACATTAGCAACATACACTAACATTACCAACACACTAACATTACCAACATACACTCACATTACCAACATACACTAATATTACCAACACACTAACATTACTCACACACTAACATACCAACATACACTCACATTACCAACATACACTAACATTACCAACATACACTCACATTACCAACATAATTCACATTACCAACATACACTAACATTACTCACACACTAACATTAGCAACATACACTCACATTACCAACACACTAACATTACCAACATACACTCACATTACCAACATACACTAACATTACCAACATACACTAACATTACCAACATACACTAACATTACCAACACACTAACATTACCAACATACACTCACATTACCAACATACACTAATATTACCAACACACTAACATTACTGACACACTGACATACCAACATACACTCACATTACCAACATACACTCACATTACCAATACCAACATACACTAACATCACCAACATACAATAACATTACCAACATACACTCACATTACCAACATACACTAACATTACCAACACACTAACATTACCAACATACGCTCACATTACCAACATACACTAACATTACCAACACACTAACAATACTCACACACTCACATTACCAACATACACTCACATTACCAACATACACTAACATTACCAACATACACTCACATTACCAACATACACTAACATTACCAACACACTAACAATACTCGCACACTAACATACCAACATACACTAACATTACTAACATACACTAACATTACCAACATACACTAACATTACCAACACACTAACAATACTCACACACTAACATACCAACATACCCTAACATTACCAACATACTCCAACATTACCAACATACCCCAACATTACCAACACACTAACATTACCAACATACACTAACATTACCAACATAAACTAACATTACCAACATAAACTAACATTACCAACATATACTAACATTACCAATATACCCTAACATTACCAACATACCCTAACAGCACCATGTTGTTGATAGTCGCGCCAATGATCACCATCATCACTAAACTGAATCTTGTAACTCTTTACGTAGCTCTCTTTTCTGTCACCAAATGTTCTGATCTTTGATATAAGGTGCTCCTTATCAAAGTTCACCTGGATCCATTGCTGCTTATCATTTGACTGTTTCGATAATAAAAAAAAAGGTTGATAGAGTGATGCTAAGAACACATATTAGCAGAACTGCAGTAAAAATAATAAATATCGAAATCAAACTGTCATGTTTAGAAATATGTTAATAATTTGACTATATCTCTCTTGTACTCGTATTTAATGCTTCTGATGCAATTAAACATGATGTACAACAGGCTTTATTTAATTTTTACATTATTGAGTGCAAAGAATCCGAGAACATGATGAAGGAGAACTGCAGTAAATAATAAAATACTTTTAAATTGCATTTAAGAATAATGTTTAGAAATGTTAATAGTTTTACGGTTAATAGTTTTTCGTTCTTTACAGTCAATGACGTCAAAATTAAAAAAGAAACCCCCGCTGTTCATCGAGTTTGAGCCGTCGATAAAAATCTAAAATGGCGGCGTCAAGAAGAATGAAAACGTTATTTTTCGAGTGTAAGAACAGATACCATAAAACTATTAACATCTCTAAACTTTAAACTCGGTTATTCCGTAGTAATATTATTCCAAAGTAATTTTCAAACATATTATTCCAAAGTAATCTTCATCGAGTGCTTGTCTTTCGTTTCGTGCACTCTATGAGATTAAAATTGAACAGAAACACCCTTGAACCAAGTTTGAACCGTGAAGCAAACTGTAATATGGAGGCGTTCAGAAGCATAAAGTACGAGAAAGTAAACATTATTTCTCTGTAAAAGTGCAGATATCGTAAAATTATTACAATTCCAAATCATACATATATACAGTAAAACTCGAGGGTCTTTGATTTACATATCATTTATTTTATGACTATACAGTTTCCCTTTAAATGCCACATTTGGTACGATTGTAGTACAAAGCACTGAATAGAATTGGTATATTTGTTCTCTAAATGATCTGTTTCAAGGTGATCACTAAGAACCACAATGGTAGGTTGGCGAGAAACAAAATTCTCTACTCCGTTGAGTCTGCTGTTGTAAGGCTTATTTTGGTCTTAAAATGTATATATTCCAACACTCGAAATTTTCCTTCACCATAAATCCTTAGAACATATAGTTTAATCGAGTGAAATGCCAAATATTACTTGTAATATACCCATAATCTTACCCCCATTACCACCACTATATATACAGAACTCGTGACTAGGCTCTCTGCAACGGCCTCCGTAGCTCAGTGGTCAGAGCATTGCACTAGTATCGCAGGGTCGCTGGTTCAATTCCAGCCGGAAGGCCTAATTGAAGTTGAATTTTTCGCAACTGGTCCCGGTTTGGTCTTAAAAATGTATATTAGAAATTTTAAATGTACACTAAAACTGTACACTAGAAATTGTACACTTAAAAATGTACACTAGAAATTTTCCTTCACCATAAATCCTTAGAATATTGTAACGAAGAGGTTCATGTTTTTGTTAAAATTTATATTTATGACGTCATAGCGTATTTATGACGGATACGTATTGTAGTTCGATAGCTAATTATCAGTTGTGAACTTGAACTCGAAGAGAAGAGAAAAGCTAGTGCCAGTGCCGAACTTGTCAAGTTTATTCTTTTACTTCTTTATTAAATTATGGAGTAAAATCGAACGTTGTTTACAAATATCTCGCTTATCGTCGCCTTCCATGCAGACAGCTCCTAAGAGAGGGTTAATCTGTAAGGGACATTACCTTGGCACACCAACCATTCCCTCGTGGTGAAACGTGGTTTGGTGGATTTGATGGATATTTGGCTGATTTAGCAGTTACAAAACCGTCCTTTATTTTACCAGGTGGTCTTATCAAATTACTTTGACAAACTAAAACAAACGTATAAAGAAAACATGTTAGACGAAGAAAAAACAGCAACCGATTTATTTTTACAAGTATTATGTTTTGAAAATGTGGAAATAGTCCAGAATTAAGAGATCTTAAATAAATATATATATATATATATACATCTCATGGATTGGGCGGAGAGTCTCTCTCAATGAGACGTTTACTGTTTGCATTATGCATTGCTCACTGCTCGCAGTTTGAGCACTTTGGTGACTCCACAATGCAATCCTACAATGTGTAGCCGTACATAGTGGGTCCCAAGTCCACAGTTACCATAAAGCCATTATGGTGATAGCCGGTAGGGCACATTGTATACTTTCATGTATATATATATATATATATATATCTATATATATATATATATCTATATATCTATATATATATATATATATATATATATATATATATATATATATATAGATATATATATACAGTAGATATATATATATAGATATATATATATATATATATATATATATATATATATATATATATATATATATATATATATATTATATATATATATATATATATATTATATATATATATATATATATATATATATATATATATATATATATATATATATATATATATATATATATATATATATATATATATATATATATATATAGATATATATATATATATATATATTATATACATGAAAGTATACAATGTGCCCTTCAAAATAAAATATATTTAAACGAAACAGAACTTTCGAAACATATTTGGAGTTTAAAAGAAAAGAAACAAGATTTCAATATAACCTGGTCTATTTTGAAAAAAGCGGCTTCGTATTCGGGAGGATCAAAAAGATGCAATTTATGTTTGAAAGAAAAACTTTGTATAATGAAAGCAGACAAACATTTTCAACTCAACAAAAGATCAGAAATAATTTCGACATGCCGTCATAAAAACAAATTTAAAATTAGCAACGCAAAAATTTGAGGAATGCATGCATTGTTTCGGCACCGACCACACGCCCACTACACCCACTTTTCGACCAAAGCTACTTAAGCGGCCATCAATATCGAAATTTTTCATTCACCTGAAGATCGCCTTGCGTGAAACTGACAGTTGCGGCTTTTATCATTTTGAGGTAAGACCACTTTCACTATATATTCGCTCTACCTTTATGGTATTGAGCACTTTCAACGTTCCGTGAACAACATCACATTCGTTTTAGTATATATATAAATATATATATATATATATATAAATATATATATATATATATATAATATATATATATTATATATATATATATATATATATATATATATATATATATATATATATATATATATATATATATATATATATATATATATATATATATATATATATATATATATATATATATATATATATATATATATATATATATATATATATATATATATATATATATATATATATATATATATATTATATATATATTGAAAGGACCCACGGCGAAGGAAAATTTCGAGTGTTGGAATACATACACTTTAAGACCAAACCGGGACCAGTTGCGAAGGCCCTCCGGCCGGGAATTGAACCCGCGACCCTGCGATGCTAGCGCAGTGCTCCGACCACCGAGCCACGGAAGCCGCCGCCGAGAGCCCAGCGGTGGTAATGCCGGGATAAGATTCTGCGTATATTATCGAAATTTTCCTTCGCCGTGGGTCCTTTCAACATGTAGTTTGATCGAGTGAAATGCCAAATATTACCTATATATATATATATATATATATATATAGGTAATATTTGGCATTTCACTCGATCAAACTACATGTTGAAAGGATTTATGGTGAAGGAAAATTTCGAGTGTTGGAATACATACATTTTAAGACCAAACCGGGACCAGTTGCGAACAATGCAACTTCAAGGCCTTCCGGCTGGAATTGAACCCGCGACTCTGCGATGCTAGTGCAGTGCTCTGACAACTGAGCTACGGAAGCCGTTACCGAGAGCCTAGTCACGAATTCTGTATATATATGGTGGGTAATATATAAATCGTCAGAAATGGTCGATCGATGGTAAATTCTTCGTCGTGATTCTTCTCGTGTTTCCGTAGTAATCGTTGTGAGCGTCTGATTGGTAGGTTGTCCATTGTAATGTTTTGATTTCCGGTTGTGTCAGGTTCTTCATTCCGCCATGATCATCGATCTCTACCATGTGCGCATGACTGCTATTAGTCCCACAAGCGGTTGTCACTGGCAATCGCTTGGGCATAGATAGTTCTCATGCCATATCTAGATTGTACCGAGCTACACTGATGAGCTGTAGAACAGCGAAACACTTGTCTGTAGATTGTACTATATATATATATATATATATTTATTATATACATGACAAAATTGCTGGATTCTGATTGGCTGAGAGTGCAATAAAATAATTTATTGCACTCGAATGCAATAAATGAAAAGAGATAAGACACTGGGAACAAGTTTGACAATAAATTCAAAATGAATTAAAAATTCCATGTAAATATTTTGAAATGAGTATAAAGAACACCAAGAGCGAAAAGTTTGTTGTCAACTAATGAAACAAGACGTTTTTAAAGACTTGGAAGACGATGAAGCGTATACGTGTCGTAATTTTGTCATGCATATAATAGATGAGTAATCGTATGATTTTGCTCGTGCAATTAAGGATTTACACTTGTCTACTCGTGATATTTGAAAATTGTGCCAAATTGCACTCGCCTAACGGCTCGTCTATTTCTGAGAAACATAACTGCTACTGCACTGATAAACGTCAAACAGTAAACGAGCGCGCGGTAGTTGCGTACACCGATTTCTAATTTTATAAAATTAAAAAACCAACTTAGCCAAAAAAGTGGTGCGGCGAACACCGCACAAGCCGCACCTCCTCTTCCGCCCTTGCGATAAAATGTTAGCTTTTAAAGGCAAATATATATAATAATGTATATCTTCATTGGCCTAAAGTTGTTTCTTTGGCGTGCAGGAATTATGTCTACATTTCATTTTGTGTGGCAATATTTTCATTGACAGATTAACTTTGTTTAAAGAGTGAGTGTCAATTACCGTCCTGCATTGCGCGTTTGTGTTTATCTTTTTATACGCTAACGAAGTGCATGTTTTAAAGTTCTTCGTTGCCAACTTGATGTGGTTTTCTTCTCAGAAAACCTTATAGAGGCTTTCTTATTCATCCACCATCCAAATACATGCATCGACTCAGAACCTGATTTGTTTGTTCCACGCTTCGCGTCAGTCAAGACTGACATACACTTGACTTTCCTTGAACGACCACTCTAGTAAGCGACCATCGCCCTTAAGAGACCGCCTTTACAAAAACACTGTATTTAGCATCTCTCGTAAGCGACTACTCTCGAAAGCGACCACTTTTCGTGATTCCTTTGGGCTTTTCTAATTGTTTTTCTACTCTCGTAAGAGACCATCCCGGAGATCGATGACAGACCTACGACAGACCAGACGACTGACAACAATCTTGGCTTTATTAGTTTGTATTTTATTTTAATATTTGATATAATTTTGCTGTTCACAATGTGCTTGTTCACGAAGCAATCCTCCTTTTTAAACTAGTGTATAAACTATGATTCTCATGTGGGAAGACATCATAACCAAGTTTCACAATTTTTTATTGTAGCCAGGGTATAGATGTTTTATGGATCTCTAGACCATATCCAGCGCCACGATTTACTTGCTTTCCAATGATAACGACTTTGCCTTTGTATGTACTTCGTTTCAGCAAAAATATTCAAAGGAATATGTCCAAAAATTCTCAAAGGAATATGTCCAACTACATGTATTTCATCATGTTCACTGACGGTATTAGAATGATATTTGGATGTTGTTGTTCCATTCGATGTCTGGCTGTGCTGTTTGTCTTGTAATGTTAAAGTTGTTAAAGGCCTGACAACTGCAACAGCATTTGAGACTTTTTCATGCTTTGGCTCTCGCTTCAGATTTTGTGAAATATGTGAATATTATTATCACTTCCGGTATAAAACTGAATTACAATAGGTTTGGGCCACTTGTGGTGAACATTCTCGTAAGCGACCACCTCTCGTAAGCGACCAGTTACTTCCGTCCCGAGGTGGTCGCTTACGAGAGTCAACTGTAAATCGCTTACGAGAGAGTCAACTGTAATTCGAAACGAAAGTCAAGAAAACGTCGAGTTTTGCGAAAAATAATTATTTTATAAGGTATATCTTCTTTCAATTGAAAGACAAAATGAATAATTTATATCAAGGATTGACAAGGTATTTACGGATGCAGTTCACCAAGGGAATTTCGTGCTTCAAAAAATGGCCGACCGAGCGTGCAATGCATCACGGTCGACACTCACTGTTTAATGTCAATTATTATGCATTAATAACAATATTTTGCAACACCTGTATAAAAAAATTCCATTGTGTAAATGAGTATTTAGGGTATTTTACCAAGAACTAAAACACAACATCTGGGAACCGAGTGCCATATTTCTCGCATATAAAGCTGAATTTCCACTAAGCGAATATAGTCGTGCGGAAAAGGGCGGATGACTTTTCTATTGTACAAATTGAATGGCTTTTACTTGGTTGCACACTATGGCTCATAAAACAAAAGGAGAAAGTCGCGTGCGCGACTATATTGGCTTAAATCTTTCCTGTCTGGCCCAGTAAAAATCGGTCGTATAAGACTGATAAAGTCATGAATCGAAATACACGGCACATGGCAACGCAAGATTAAATATTGAAACTCGACAAGCGCCAGGCACCTGAGATCCACTCACACGCCAAGTTTGATTTGATTTCATAAAAAACTCTGCGATTAGTGGCATTTTGAATTTTCATGATGCTACGCGGGCATGCAAGATGGCCTTTTCTAGAAAAATGAAAGTTTTTCAACTGATATTAACATAATGTATCTTAAGTTGTAAAGGTTTTGCTGTGCAAGCTGTGTTAAGTTGCTAATACTCAGAAAAACTCTAGCATTCATGAAAAAAAAAATAACATGCATTTAACAACATGCATTTTGTTCATCATGTTTTATTCATGTCTAGTGGTGCTCAGAGTTTTTTCTGAATATTGACAACTTAACACAGCTTGCACAGCAAAACCTTTACAACTTTACAAACATCAAGCTGCAACTACCTAACACAACTAATAATGTGTCTTGTTCGGGAAATTTAAACGCATTCGTAACAGCCAGTTTATTGGGCTTTCCGAAAATGTAGAACTTTCGCAACAGTTATGGTTATTTCCAGAGATATCAATAGAACAAAGAGGTGGTTCAATTTTGGATGTTTTTCAGCCCGTTAGGAAAGAGTTAATGGAAATCCGGCTTTCGCTCGCGAGTGGCATATCGACAAGTAAAACTTTTCCCGCCTTTTGGATAGCAATTTTGACTTTATTCAACCACCATGCCAATTTTGCGGTCTCTAACAAAACTCTTTCATAATGGCGACCACTTTAAATATCCCTTTATGTACATCTTAATTAGCCTTTTCGGCTTCTTTTGTGTGTCGGCAATTCAAAAGAATCCTTGCTTCCTAACGAAGTAGTAAAGGCTGATTTATATGCACAAAAAATAATATTTAAAATGGCAGCCATTGTGAAAGAGGTCTATGTCTGACATACTGATAGCCAACCTCGTACCCAGGGCATTTTGCCTCCACGGCGGAAGGTCGGCGAAAACGGCCCTGGGATCGGCTGGTCACATGACACCCATAATTTCTGGGTGTTTAGATATGATAATTTTTGTGGTCTTTGTTGTCTACTTTGTTGACCTGAATAATTGACAAATATTCAATGCTCTTCAGAGTTGTTCATGTCAGCATTCGTCGGAATAAAAGCAGCTAACAAGCTTAATAATCCACCATACATCCATGGTTATCTCTTACAAAAGGTATGAAGAAGCATATATCCAATTTAGCGAAAGCTATCACTACTAATTTGCTGTAAAATTTGAAGACAGCATTCAAGTTAGATGAATAAATTATACTCGGCTGAATTAATTGAGTTTCAGCCGATCCCAGGGTCATTTTCGCCGATCTTCCGCCGTGGAGGCAAAATACCCTGGGAACGAGGTTGACTGATAGCACCAGAGATAATTTATCCCTAGAGCGACCAATTATATTTGTTTTTGCTTAAGGTATCTTATCATCTTAATTAGATTATATCTTATAATGTATACACTTGAAAGCTTGTAACATCACTGTAATTATATAGCCAAAGCTAGTAATTAATGTTTATTATTATTATTATTATTATTATTATTATTATTATTATTATTATTATTATTATTATTATTATTAACTCTTTCCTGTCCGGCTGAAAAACATCCAAAATTGAACTACCTCTTTGTTCTATTGATATCTCTTGAAATATCCATAACTGTTGCGAAATCTATACCTTTTCTGAAAGCCCAATAAACCGGCTGTTACCAATGCTTTTGAATTTTCCGAACAATTAGACACATCATGATAATATAAATTAGCATTAATTATCATAAATCAGGTTGAAAAACTTCCATTTTTCTAGAAAAGGCCATCTTGCACGCCGCGTAGCATCATGAAAATTCAAAATGCCACCAATCGCAGAGTTGTTTATGAAATCAAATCAAACTTGGCGTGTGAGTGGATCTCATGTGCCTGGCGCTTGTCGAATTTCAATTTTTAATCTTACGTTACCGTGTGCCGTGTTTGACGACTTCGGGGGTCTTCTATGACCCCTTTTGACTGGGCCGGACAGGAAAAAATTAATATACAATGGCGGGGTTTGGTGATTTTACATATTTGTGATCTTTGGAATTTCTTGAGAAGAATTGTAAAATATCTTGTCGTGCGAAAATTTCGTCTTCATACCCTTTCACCCCTGATATTTACTACTCACAGGAAATGACGTCAAAACAGGACACAAAAATATTACACAGTAATTCGGCAGTGAAATACAAAGAAAGTTTGGGAATTGAGCGGATTTTGTCTAAACAGGTGTGTTTAAAGTTCAGAGCCAAACGTTATTTGTATTTCTTATTATTTCTTATGTATTTCTTATTTTTTATTTGTATTTATTCGTATAGGTTCAACAAAGTCTCCTTCACTTCCTATTACTCATGGGGTACCACAAGGCGCAATACTATCGCCTCTATTATTTTGTATTTATACAAATGATCTACCATCCATTACCCATTCTTGTGTCCTTGACTCCTATACTTAAAGTTTTCCTATCGTTTCCCATCAAAGACTTACACCAAGCAATTAACGATTTAGAGTCTGATCTCTACAGAGTCGTACAATGGTGTTCTGCAAACCACTTGTTGATCAACCCAGAGAAAACAAAATTTCTTCTTATTGGCACGAGTCAACTTATGCGAACTCTTCCTACTGACATTTCTTTAAATTTACTGGGAAAAACCATCAAGCCCATCACGTCAGCTAAAGACCTAGGCCTGATTTTTTATTCACACTTGACGTATGATTGTCATATTACAAAATTGATCTCGTCTTGCATGTCTAAACTCTGCCAAATCAACCGCGCCAAGGACAGTTTCGACAGTGATACCATTTCATTAGTTATCACAACCCTTGTAATTGGCAAGCTCCGATATTGCTCCTCAGTCTGGGCCAATACTTCCTCTACGAATCTGAAAAAGCTCCAGGCTGTACAGAACTTCGCTTGCAGGATCATCACAAAAAAAAAAGAAATTTGATCACATCACGCCAGCTTTGCGAGATCCATTGAACAATTGTTATTGTTTAGAGACACAGTGATGACATACAAGTGCATGAACAATCTTACGCCAGGCTATTTATGTAACAAGTTCAAGAAACGCTTTGAGTTACATGATCTTCAAGTCCGTGCTAAAGACACTTTACACATTCCTTTTTATAGAACTGCTTCAGGCCAGAGGACGTTTCATTACAGAGCTACGAAAATCTGGAACAATCTTGCAGATGACTTCATTTAGTAATTTAAAAAAGAAAATTAAATCACATATTTTAGATATCTTTTATTCTAATTTATAACATTATTTGTAATATAGCGATCTTAACATAGAGTTTTTAACATTTTTACTGATTGTAATTGTATGCTGAAAAGCCCGATTGGGAGCATTTCAATAAAGTATGTCTGTATGTATGTATTTCACTGTTGAATTAGTGTGAAATGACTTCGCGTGTCCCTGCTTTGACGTCATTTCCTGTGAATAGTAAATCAACTTTAGCAGGGGAAAAAGGCAAGATGAAGAAGAAATTTTAGAACGACAAGACATACTACATTTCTTCTTGGTAGAACCCAAAGATTACGAATATGTAAAATCGCAAAACCCCGGATAGGCACTTTAAATATATTAACTTAGCTATATTATCTTACCGTAATCACATCCATGAAGAAGGAATTTCATGCAAATTTCTTGACCACCCCATGTCACTGGAGTTATGAAAATGCTGTCTAAAGTAATTGGTCGTTCAAGCGCTCTTGTAACCACATTGTTTGGGTTCGTGTTTCCTGTAAAAATCTAGGATCAAGAAGTTATTGTCTGAGAAAAATAATATCCTGTATACGAAAACATGCTTCATTTATATATCTACAGTAAACTTGTGTTACAGATTCGGAGACAAAGGCTTAACTTTCAGCTTCGTTTTAGGGTTGATTATTAGTGAGATATTGCTAAAAGGTTGGTAATAATGACGTAGGGTAATGTAGAGTTGTAAGATTCGCTAACCATAATTAACTCAAATCCTAACCTTAACCTCCCAGAGTTTCAACGTTGCGCATATGCATTGGAGACTGAATTTTCCCACAATAGTTTTCTCTTACGTGACTATATAAAATTAAAGTGTCTTCCAGATTAGCTGGGTGGATAGGGAAATACCCCTTCAAGAGTTGTAGTTAGGCGGGGGGTTAGTGGTAGATTTAACTATGGTTAGCCAATCACATGGCTCGCTCTTACACCTCATCCATAATGTCATTGTTTCCAACCTATTAGCAAGATCTCACGAGTATTAGGCATTGATGGTTGTTGAACGTCATTATAGAGTTCAGACATATTCTTCAAGATCTGATCTACAATGTTCCGATCCCTAGTTGGCACCTTCACAGATTTACATAAGCCAAAACGTCTGCACAGTTGATTCAAGTCCAATTTATTGAAATCGCTAGCTATGATTATTCCAGCAGATGGACAATCGCGCATCAAAGAGTCGAGACCAGTTGTGAGATATTCAACAATTTCCCTCTCATTTTCGACTGCCTGGCCTGGCTGCAATGATGAATAATAAACACCAATAACCACTATAGCGCTAAAAGGTCTTGGAGTCCTTTTCGGTCTAAGCAGACATGCATGAGGCTGATAACATGCGCGAAGCTGATAAATTAGAATTTACATAGCTCCACCGCCAGGGGTGGGACGGTCGCGGCGATAGGAATTGTAATCCTTACCAATCGAAATGGTTGAGTCAGGGATACTTGAATTAAGCCAAGATTCGGCAATCAGAGTATTAACGGCAACCAAACCACATAATTCAGTCATTTATTTATTATACGACAGACATTTGTTATGATGATAGATGGTATCGTACAGAGAGATGGAATTTGGGTTGCTTTGATTTGTACACAGTTCTCAGTCATATGGCTGTACGGCTCATTGAAACGGATATGGATAGTAATGCAAGCGGTGATATTGATCAACATCTAGGCGAACATCTAGGACAGGAATTGAACTAGATATGCAGATAGTATACATGTTTAACGACAATGCGAGTCAGCCTTGACACACTTAAATACTGCATAAAAATCGCGTAGTGAAACGCGTCACCAAATCGCAGTCGATGAGTAAGAAATGTAACATAAGTCATATCCAACGGATAAATTCGCTATCAAAACTGGCTGATACGATTTATCCACAGGATAGCGAGTGATCCGAGCTTCGTGCAACCGTGCCCTGCTGAAGGGGAAAAAATTTGTATACTAAATGTAACTCTGTCTGTAGTCTGAAAGTTACTCCTACTTGTTGTTTTTATTCCTTCTAAAGCTGGATTTCCGCTCTCTACTTTTAACTTGTGATCTGCTCTTTTCGGTCGCTTTCCTTTGTCTGACGAGCTCTCGTCGACTAAATCCGTTCCGGCTGAGGGCTCATGTGACTGAGGGGAGCGATCGGGGGCGTGGATTGCGGGGTGGGGGTGGAGAATGGAAACCATGCATAATGTTGGACCGCTTTTTTGTATTATTATCGTTGTACTATATTTTCGTCGTATTATTGTTAACTGTAATGGAACCGCAGTAATTGACGATTGCTGTTGCGGTTTTACAAGCCTTGTGATGAATATAGGATCTTTTTTAATATACATTTCATACTATACATAAACCACACAATCAAGGCGAAGTTAAATAAAATAAAATAAAATAAGGTCATGGGATTGTATATAAAATATTTTAATATTTATTCTTGGTTCTTTCCTGAGCTAGAGTGTTCAATGATGATTTATACAATTTTGATTTACGTCCTAACAAAAATGATAAAAATTAATAGTATACTCACACTGTGGAATCCCGAGAACGTGTAAAGTTTCCTATATCCGTCTTGACGATAGTTAATACGTAGAGATTTTACAAATTCACCCGTGGGACTGCGTCCTTGGATGGATATTTTGGTGACTCGAACAACACGATTTAAGTCCACCTAAACAAGAATATCATAAGTGTTTCGGCGATAGGTAGTGTAGAAATACAAATTGAGTACTCTAAAAGGTTGGTGTACTGCCGAAATAATGTAGGTATAAGGGTCTTTCGAGGGAGACCCCTTCGTCAGAGACTGAAACGTAAGCACTCACTCTAGGCGCCGTTACACTGTGTATTGTTTCATGCATGTAACTTGTCTCGCAGCGGCTCAATCTGCTACGTGGCAGTTGCATTAGCAACGTTTTGTCCAACTTTATTTGCAAAGCTTCGCCATCTTTGTATGCATACGCAGTCTCAATTTATATCTCCTGGCGACTCGGTCCAACTGGATCTCCGAATCAACGCATCGGCGTTCTGACCTCTGATCTATTGAGATACGGTCAGGTCTCTACAGGCTTCCAAAAACAATCGTTTATGATAATTCGCCGCTCTGTCAATGATTATTGTATTATCCATGTTATGTTGTTTCTGCTTATTTGCATGTGCTGATCGAGCGCTACGCACAATAATTAAAGAACACAGAAGAGCAGTGAACAATTAAGACAAGAATTCAAAAATAGCACAACATGCAAATAAGCAAAAATATAACATGGACTTTGACAATACAACAATCATTGACAGTCATTGACAATATTATATATATATATATATATATATATATATATATATATATATATATATATATATATATATATATATATATATATATATTTATATATATATATATTTATATATATATATATATATATATATATATATATATATATATATATATATATATATATATATATATATATATATATTATATATATATATATATTATATATATATATAGCTATATATATATAATATATATATATATATATATATATATATATATATTATATATATATATATATATATATATATATATATATATATATATATATTATATATATATATATATATATATATATATATATATATATATATATATATATATATATATATATATATATATATATATATTAATACCATGATCGCCTCGGATTCTTTTGTTCTCCGAGGGAATGTAAAACCTCGTATTTCCCTCATTCCTCATTGCTCATGGAAATTTTTCCACTGTCTTCTAAATTTCCCTCATTCCTATGATATGCATGCGGGAAATTTAGTAGAACACAAAGGATTTCTTTGTCTTCTAATTTTCCCTCATTTACATGCACGGGAAAATTAGTAGACAAAAAAATCCTTTGTTTTCCACTAAATTTCCCGCTTGAATATCATATCCAGGCTGGAATCTCAGGCTGAAGACAAAGGACTGTGCCTCCAACGTCACGCGCCAAAACCAACTCAGATTACAACAAGATTTATTTCACTACAGCACATTCCTTAAATACATTACAACGATCAAAATTAACATAACCTACCTAAACAATTAACATAAAGCGACACGCCATATATATAAGGAGATCTAAACATAACATTACCTCCTTCCTAAAACGAATAGTTCCAGATTCTAAATAACTTAATAATCTAGTAAATAAGTTTGTAACTTAAATAAGTTAGTTGTTTTCTAAAAGTACTTATTTGGCTATGTTCGAATAATAAACAATATCTCTAATTAATTAATTAATTAATTAATTAATTAAATATTAAGTAACTAATTATAAATAAACGTCAATGGAAAGTTAAATCATATTTCGTGGATTAAACGCTTATAGGTTTAGTACGAACTCGACTTGGATATCTCCGAGTGTTCGGTAAGTTTTCACTGACGTCTGTCGTTTCGGACGCCAAAGGTGGAATGGTTGACGAACTCGGCTCACTTCCAATTAACTTTTCAGTCGATTTATCTGGGACTGGAACAGGTCATCAGGTTTCGCAACAATGGGTGTGGGGTCTCCAGATATCAATCCCATTGAGAATATCTTTCATCTTGCGAAGTGGCGTTTATGTGAGGAGGTCATAAATAGAAATATCGTGTCAGAGTCGTTTGAACAATTTAAAGAAAGAGTGATTGAATGTTTGCGTAGCATGCCTATCGATGTAATAGATCTAACGATTGAAAGTATGCCAAAGAGAATATAAATTATGGTTAAAACAAAAGGCTATCGAAACAAATACTGATATATGACATATGATATGAACCTGCTATTATTAACATTATTAAACAGTAAATTATGTGTGCGCTCGACGCAACAGTTCTCAGCAACAGTACTCAGTGGAATGTATGTAAATGCGTGTTCTATTATGTGATGTAAGAAACCAATTTGTCTTAGCTATTTTACGTCTCCATGCAAGTGTGGTATTTCGTCGACCAAGTGTAATTTAGCGTGATTTCTGACAGTGCTCACCACAATCCTATCTAAAAGTAGAATAAGGTTAGTTATTATTTCAGCACACTTTGGTGAGCACTGTGGAAAATACATGAAAACGAAGTGTAATCGGCACGGAATATACGTGAAATTATCGCAGAGATATTGCGAAAACAGCTTTCGCAGATTAAAGTCGTATATGCGCCAAAACTTTCTATGTATTTACAACATATATAGGCGAGCACTGTACATGAGCACTGTTTATTTATTTATTGAAAGTGCGTAGTGTTGACAACCGAACAGATCAAATGTCACTGTCGTCGAAAATGAACTTGGCAAAACAGTGAGACGGAGTGTGATCTATAGGGGTTTAGTGACTAGTGATTTAACGGATTTATTATTTTAACGGTTTAGTTATCAACAGTCTCCAATACGCGTGGCGTAGATTGCTTTAGATTCCTGGATTTTCGTTCCATTCGAGCTGACAAATCTGGGTGTAGTAGATCCAATCTTGTACGAAGTCTCCTGCCCATCAATATTTCAGCAGGTGTACAACCCGTAGAAGTATGAGGGGTAGTACGATATCCTAATAGGAAACGCGCTAATTTCTCAGCCGTAGAACCATGTTCATTCTTTCATATCTTCATTGTGTCCTTGAAAGTTCGCACAGCTCGTTCTGCTTCCCCGTTGGAAGCAGGGTGATACGGTGAGGATAAACACTGGCGAATACCATTAGACTTCAGAAAATCTTTCATTTCTTGGGAAACGAATTGCGGACTGTTACGGGAGGAGATATGCGTCGACTGTTTGTTTATAATTATTTTTAGACTCTAGTTTTGGGTTCAATAATATTCTCCTCGTAACACTATATAGCGTGAAACCAATAACCTTTTACAATATTTATTAATACTTCAAATATATGTATTTCTATAATGTTAATAACAACTTTCCTATTGTGTTCAACTTATCTCTTTATTTCTGACTGAGCACAACTTTGGTCTTGGTATCTTCTTCGTTCTTTGACTTTGTGGTTCTTTGATTAATAGATGTTCAGTTTCTTCAATCTCTGCGATACTCCAGCCTAACTGGCTTTCGTGATTCACTCCAGCCTAACTGGCTTTCGTGATTCCTCTGAATCTTCTCTCCCCTATACTCTGTTGTGCTCAGCTTTTATAATACATGGTAGAGGAAGAATTCCTAAACTATGATGAATTTCCTCTACGCAATACAGTATGTGAAAACAAGTTCTAGCAACCACAAAACCACCAACGCTGTGCCGATTCATGTCCGTTTACGCGTTTGTGGGACTAGGCGTTTTCCTGCGGTTGTTTAATCTCTATGCTGATTCATTTCCGTTTACACGTTTGTGGGAAAATAAGTATTTGCTTATTCATGCGAGGAAGGTTAACTAAGGTCTTATAATTATATAATATATTACATGGTATATGCTACCATGTTACACGGACCATTATCTGAAACTATTTCTTCAGGTAGCCCATGAAGGGAAAACAGGAATCGTAAAACTCTCAGTGTTGCAGCTGTGGTAGTTGAGGACATGGGAAGGACTTCCATCCATTTAGATTTTGCATCCACAACTATATACTGTATCAAATGCAGTACACTATCCATGGGACCAGCAAAATCTATGTGGATCCTCTGCCACGGGCGAGTCGGCCATATCCAAGGATTACTCACTTTCAACGGAGATTTGCAGCGATTAAATTGGCAATTTGGACAGTCTCTAACGCTCTGTTCAATATCTTGATCTAGTGTAGACCACCACACATGCAACCGCGCTAACGACTTCATACGAACCATCCCCGGGTGATCTATATGCAATTCCGCCAACACCAGCCCTTGGAATTTGGTAGGAATTACTACTCTGGTCCCTCGTAGAAGACATCCCTCTTCTATGGTGAACTCGTCTTGCTTAGTGAAGTAAAATCGGAGTTCCTCTGGTACACTTCCTTCTGCAGGCCAACCGTTTAGCAAACATGAATGGACCACACGCGACAACAACGGATCTCTTTGCGCAGCCTCGCGGATCATCGATACGGAAATTGGTGTTCGTGCCACTTGAACTCAATTTACTTGATCTGCCTCTTTAGTCCAACTATCTGGTTCTTCCACGATTTTTCTTGGCAAACGAGACAATGCATCAGCATTTGCATTGTTCTTAGACGCCCTATATTCAATGTCATATTGATAAGCGCCTAACTGAATAGCCCACCTTTGAAGACGCGACACTGCTAAGACAGGAATTCCTCATTTTGGTCCCAGTAACAAGGTAAGAGGTTTATGATCGGTAATTAAAGAAAAACGCCGTCCATATACTGTAGGTGCTGATGAAATTTCTTCAACCCGAAAAATTTTCGGAAATTATAGCTAAAGCGTCCTTTCCTATCGTCGAATAATTCTGTTCACTCGATGACAGCGTGCGCGAAGCGAAAGCAAAAATTGGCTGCTCTTCGCCATCTTCAGAAACACGAGACAGCACGGCTCCAACGCATAGCACGATGCATCTACAGCCACCGCACAGGCTTGGTTCAATCATAATATGTTAACAATGGCGATTTCCCTAAAATATCCTTAAACTTCTGGAAAGACTCTTGACAAGCGTCGGAACAGCTCCAGGGAACATCTTGTGATAACAAACAGTTCAGTGGATTAACCAGGGTTGACATATTTGCAATGAACTTGCGATAATAGTTCACCAGACCCAGGAAAGATTTCAGTTCCGTTGGATTCTCCGGCACGGGTACTTCACGAATCGGTTGCACCTTACGCGGCGATGGATGAATTCCCTGACGATCTACAATAAATGCGAATTATTCAACGGAGGGCTTCATCAAAACACGTTTCGATTTCTTTAGCTTGATACCCATACTCTGAAGACGATTCAGGGTGCTTTCCAGATTTTGCAAATGCTCTTCATCTGTTTTTCCCGTAACGATGAGATCATCTAAGATTCCACCAACTCCTTGAAGACCACTCATAACCACATCCATGGTTTTCTGGAAAATGGCTGGACTCGCTGCCACACCAAAAGGCAATCTGGTGTAACGGTATAACCCCAAATGCGTGTTAATGGTGACGTACTGCTTTGACTCTTCATCCAGAAGTACTTGTTGGTACGCGGACGACAAATCGAGCTTCGAAAAGTTTTCTCCACCATTGAGCTGTGTAAATAGTTCCTCAGCCGTGGGCATAGGATACTCTTGCACATCCAGGAACGGATTAATGGTTACTTTATAGTCGCCACAGATCCTAACACTGCCATCCGGTTTCAATACAGGACCGATTGGAGTAGTCCAATCCGAAAACTCCACCTTTTCCAAAACCCCAAGTTTCTCAAGTCGTTGTAGTTCCTCTGCCATTTTATCTTTCAGTGCAAATGAAACGGGTCTAGGCTTGAAGAATCGCGGTGTAGAATTCGTCTTCATCTTTAGATGAGCTGTCACTCCTATGATGGTACCCAATGTACTGTATCATCAAAAAGCGACGAATACTTTGCCATTAGCTGCTCGACTTGGTTGAGTGGCTGTTTAGAAACACTCTTTATCTTATTCCAATTCAGCTTCAAGACGGACAACCAGTTACGTCCCAGCAATACAGGACCTTCATTTTCCGTTACTACCATCGGAAGACGAACCTCTTGGTTACCATACACCACACGAATATCCACTTCGCCTTTCACAGGAATTTCGTGTCCGGAATAACTTCGCAATTTCACGTCTGTAACTCTCACTGGTTTGGAGGCCAATACTTCTTTCCAAACTTTCTTCGGTATAATCGTTACCGACGCTCCAGTATCCACTTCCATATTCAGTGGTTTTCCATCGATCGAAACGAGTATCATGAGCTCTTTGCAGCTTTCTGCAGAACTCGATACTGTGAACAGCGGCCATGCTGTGTTACAGTATCTTCTTCCGCCTTTCTATCTTCGACTTCGTCCACTTGATTAATCACACTGGGCTTCTTTTTCTTTCTTTTGTCTTCTCTATTTTTTGTTTCAAAATATTGTTTCTTCAAGCTATTATTTCCAGATCTTTCGGGACATTGCTTTACTATATGACCAAACATCTGACAACCATGGCATTTTGATTTACGATAAAAGCATTTGTCTGCAGTATGATTGCTTTTACCACACCGAAAACATTCAGGGAATGTTGATTCCATTCTGTTAACCGAGTCTCCGCGGTGTAATGCTGAAGTCTCCTTTTCTGTTAACTCCGCTGTATATGCCTTCTCAACGGCTAGCTTTAAGGTCAATTCGGCTTCTCCGAGTAGCTTTCGTTGAATTGTCCGCGTTCTTAATCCACAGACAAATCTGTCTCGAATAGCTTCCTCTCGATATCCACCAAATTCGCAGGTTTCAGCTAATCTTTGTAGCGTAGCGAGATAATCTCTAATGCTTTCGGACTCGCTTTGTTCAGCCTTGTGGAACTTGTAACGCTCGGCTATAACTATCGGCTTCGGTTCAAGATGCTGCGCTAAAGTCTCCACAATTTCGTTGAACGTTAAGTCTTTTGGCTTTCTTGATGCTGTAATCGATCTGAGCAAAGCATACATCTTACTACCCACCAGAGTTACACATGTTGACTTCGAAGAACAATTCAAGTCGTTCAACATACTGCTTCCAATCGGTGTCCGGTGCATATTCCCCCATTTGTCCGATAAAGGACGAATTAATCACAATCCCCTGCTGTACAGAGGCTTGTTCTTCTAGACGGCCGGCTAGTTCGAGCTAAAACGCTCGAAAAAACCTTTGATGGCATTTTTTGTTACAAGCAGGTAACCATGCCAGATCGTTTCTAATAACCTTTGTGTTGAAGGTGAGGGGGGTTACCACTCGCGTTTTGAGCTTTTAAGGTAAAAGTTTGAGGCTTTTCTTCAGCCTCCGTACGCTCTTGAGCTCTTCGAGTCCGATGAAAAGTTTCAGGCGGATGTTCTTTACTGTTGCTATGCAGTGAGTATGGAATTCTGATTGGCTGCGTTAATTGTCAACGAATAAGCGCGCGTCGCCCCAGTACTTTTATAATTTTACACCGACAAATGGAAGTGATGAGCGAATATGGGAAAACAATCTGCTTTTTGGTTACGTACAACAACGAAAACTTACTGTCTTCAAGAATACACAGGCATTTGGGACTGCTGGTATACTGCACCTAGTCTAAAACTACTCTAGGATATATATGCACTATAAATGGGGCATATTCATATTCAAATAGTGTATACAGTATTCATATCTAATTCACATTCAGTTCAAATATATATGGCATGCAGTTCATATGTAGTTCAAATTTATCAGTATAGCACTTTAATATTTTTGTTCTCGAGATTTTCTTGTTTATAGAGTGTGTTTATCATGTTTACTTTACTCTCTTCTGAAAGTAAAACTCTTGAAGCATCCACTGGTAGCAGTCTGATTTTTAACTTTGACTTCAAAACATTAATTTGTTAGTTTTAAATGTTTCACATGTGCACTGTATGGAGTAAATTGACTATTGATCAGGATGTGATGATGGCAATAAAAGTTAACTGCAACTTTTTTACAATTCATATTGAGACATTGCCAATGGTATTCACTGACAACATCTCGTGCATGCTACTATGGCTTTTCATAGTTGGCATTTGGGCACTTCAATGTATGGCAAACCAGAACATCTTTACAGGCAGCTGCCACAGATCTGGTCATAAATAGATTACTGCATCATATTTTGATTGTATGACTTAGAAGCAGAAAGTATAACAATGTTTCAGGAATCATGCTGTCCACCCAAATCAAAATCCATGCTTGCAAAAAAGAAAAACTATGTACAAAATCAAAGCTTCCATAAGTAATCTTGAAAACTGGTAGAACAGAATTGGATATAAGGCAGATGATGAAGAAGTTTTACAAGACAAACATGTCATTAGAAAAGATTATGAATGCACAGCTAGCCCACAATTCATGATATCTGGTATACTAAGCAAGTAGGATGCACATAATTCCAACACAAGTTTTACTTTGTTTGTGAACTTAATTCACATATTTTCAGAAGGATAAGATGCCAACTGACAGCCAGGGTAGTGAAAAAAATATGGCCAACATTGTGTATTGCTGTTACAGCTGCAATTTCTGGAACCATTGTTGTCTAGAGATCCTCCGTGTGAATAAAGCTTAATCCATCCAGGTTGGTCATTTAATTTTTCTGGTGCTTACAAAAGATGTATCCCCAAGTATGTTATGCTGCATCTGCATCAATGTTAGTTTTACAAAAAAGATTGTCAAATGATGGACTATGGAAAGATAAGAATATTGCAACATGGAACTTCATTTATATTGTTCCCAGGACCCAATTAAGTTGCAACAAAGGAAGATCATATATGTTGATAACCAATTCAAGTTGTGGATGTCAACAACAACAACAGCTGCCTGAAAAGATCCTCAGGTTTGCCATACATTGAATTTTCCAAATGCCCACTATGCAAATCCACTGTAGATGAGGACAGATTAGAGTACAGTGAGTGCACAAGATGTTGTTAGTGGTACCATTGGCAACTATGTCTCAATGTGAATTGTACAGATCCAAAAGCTGCAGCTAACTTTTATTGCCAATCAGTAAACCCTGATCAATAGTCAGTTTACTCCATATACAGTGCACATGTGAAACATTTAAAACTAACAAATTTATGTTTTGAAGTCAAAGTTAAAAATCAGACTGGCATATATATACTGTAATCTTGGCCAAGAAAGTAAAAATACAAATTAACTGATTGGTGTTGTGTAACTACAACTACCAGTGAGAGCGCTTCAAGTATTTTACTCTCAGAAGAGGGTAAACATGTAATGATGTGAATAAGAAAGGATATGTAAATACTGCATAATAGGTTGACAATCAACCCTTCTATTTTTTGAGGTACTGCAAAGTGCATCATAGGATAACTTTATTTAAACAGGTTTGCCTCTTCAGTTACAAGACTGGTATTCATAAGGGACCTGTGTTTAAGTTACATAATATTAGTTACATACTGTATATCAAAAGATATAATTCAGACAAAATGTAAATTTTAGACTATAAAATTATATAAAAAATTTAAAAGTAAAAAATTGTCAATTATATAAATATTTCTTAATTTGAATCTTAAAACTAGAAAGTAAAGATGCCTCTTTTACTTTAGTCGGCAATTTATTATACATTAAAGGTCCATTAAAACTAATAGTTCTTTTGCCAAGTTCGCGTTTGATTTTTGGAAGATGTAGGTCTTTTTTCCTCCTTGTATTATGGCTATGAATGTTATGATTTTGTATAAGAAGTTCGCTTATATTACTAGGCACCAAGCCATTTAAACATTTAAAAACGAAGATACAGACATGCATTGTTCTTCTTCTTTCCAAACTAATCCATTTCAAAACATTAAAAGTTTCAACAGATGATGATCGTTGCAGGATAACTCGTGCAGCTTGATTTTGAAGGCGCTGTAATTCTTGATTGCAACTTTGTGATAGTTGTGCCCATGCCACATCACAATAATCAAATATAGGTAAAATCAGTCCATTATATACTGATTTTGCTGCCTCTAAAGTTAAACATGTTTCTAATTCTGGTCATCAACTTCAATCTTGTGCTGATCTTCACACTCATTGTTTCTACATGGTCTCTCCAATTTAAATGTTGATCCAAGACGACTCCTAAATAGGTAAATTTAGTCACATGCTGAATCTTCTGATCTTGAAGATAGATGTTAAAATCTTGAGTAGTGTCAAGTTTTTGCTTAGTTCCAAATAACATCGATTTTGTTTTTGACTCATTTAGAACCAACCTATTTTCTTCCAACCACAATACCAACCTATTAAAGTCATTTTGTAGAGTCGCTTGAATTTCAGCAGTGGATTTCCCAGAGTAATGTATCATGGTGTCATCTGCATACATTCTTACAGTACAGTCATTAAGACAGTTAGGGAGATCGTTTATATATAAAATAAAAAGTAAAGGCCCCAATATAGAGCCTTGCGGAACTCCATGATTGATACTTAGTCTGTCCGATAAATCTTGACCAAATTTCACTCTTTGATAACGTGTAGTTATGTAGTTTTGAAACCAATTTAGGCTATTTCCTCTTATACCATAATGTTCAAGTTTGTAAAGTAGGCAATCAAGATCTATCAGGTCGAATGCCTTCTTTAAATCTATAAAAACGGCACCAGTTCTTTTTTGTGTATCCATATTTTTGAGGATTTTATCAACTAAACTAGACTTGCAAAGTGCATCATAGAGTAGTTTACTAGGTAGAGCAGTTGAAATTCCCCACGCACGTGGACTTACAGTAACCAGCAGTTCCAAATGCCTTTGTCTTCTTGTAGACGGTACCATAAAGCGGATTGTTTTCAATCAATAACCTGTCACGCGAATCGATTCCGGCCATAATTCGCTCATCACTTCCATTTGGCGGTGTAAAATTATAAAAGTACTGAGGCGACGCGCGCTTATTGGTTGACAGTTTCGAGGTAGCCAATCAGAATTCCATACTCGCTGCATAGCAACAGTAAAGAACATCCGCCTGAAACTTTTCATCGGACTCGAAGAGCGTACGGAGGCTGAAGAAAAGCCTCAAAATTTTACCTTAAAAGCTCAAAACGCGAGTGGTAACCCCCCCCCCCCCCCTCACCTTCAACACAAAGGTTATTAGAAACGATCTGGCATGGTTACCTGCTTGTAAAAAAATGCCATCAAAGGTTCTTTTTGCAGTCTTGGCCGGCCGTCTATTCAGTCATCACCGTAAATATCGTCGCCAATTGTTATATTCACGCACCAAAACCAACTCAGATTATAACAAGATTTATTTCACTATAGCACATTCCTTAAATACATTACAACGATCAAAATTAACATAACCTACCTAAACAATTAACATAAAGCGACACGCCATACATATAAGGAGATCTAAACATAATACCAACCACGGGCTGGATAAGTTAGTCAGAGGTGTTGCCCCCGATTTTCCTTTTCAGCCCGCGCCTCACGCTTAAAATTGTCGTCAAAACCGACTACTCGATCTACAATCCATGTAGTATTACCTTTTCATACGCATGCGCAGGACGTAACATCGTAATAACGTTAATTTTCTGCAAATTTTGTTTAATATTGTCATTTTTTTAGGATTTTAATCGGACATTAGCATCTATTGCTCAACTTTTTTTATACACATGAATCAATCTAAAATGATATTGCACTTCCTACATTTCTGTTCATGGACTTTGAATTAAGCCTGGTTCACACGACAGCATAATCATAATCATAAGGACAAGACAAAAGGCAAAAATAAGGAATGAAGTCAAGCCTGCGACATAAAGATGGACATAATCATAAGCATAAGAAGCATAAGCCAAGAGCAAAACAAAAGAGGAAACAAAGAAAAATTCTCGTTGTTTTGTTTTCGTACGTCCCAGAGCGAAAGTAATGCTTTGTTTTCATTGCTTATGCTTATGTAGCTCGTGTAAACCAGGCTTTAACATTATTTCTACATTCCTCACTCAATTCCTCACTCAATTACAATTATGATAAGGTATACACTATCAACCATGTCCCGGAGGAGCTCATCTCATTCTTAATTCAAAACACGAAGAGCGATGCACTCATCTCTGACAACCAACTAAATTTCCCGTCGGTAAGGTTCTCAAAGTTTTCCTCGGCGATCATAGTATTATGATATATATATATTATATATATAGATTATATATATAGATTATATATATATATATATATATATATATATATATATATATATATATATATATATATATATATATATATATATATATAATATATATATATATATATATATACCACGCGCTCAATACCGATATCTAGAAAACACTTTGTTAAAATCCCTTTTCAAAAAATGTCTATAATAGCATTTGTCATGATGTAGCCTACTTCAGATTTTAACCAACCGAAAGTAACGACCCTGGGAACTCTACGGTAACAATTAGTAGAGATAATTTGCATGATTTTCTGCTAAGCCAGTACTATAAACCATGGAAAGGAGCACCAACCGTAATTTGCGCTGTTCCAGAGGTGTTATTTGTGCACCAAGCAAATGTATTGGAGTGGTCATCATTTATTATTGCCTGACTTGCACCTAGACTGCTAGCATTACTACTGTCCGTAACTGTTATCATTGAAGGGTTGATTGACAATATAGATGAGCATTCTGGAATAAATAAAACAAGAATTATTGAGTATATCAAGGCCGAGATTTGTGTAATGAAAATTTCAACAGCGAATCCAATTGAGAAATGGTTCATGGTTTGGCGTGCTTCGTCGAGTTATGGATGCACTTGGAGAAGGGACGGCGTTAGATCATATTGAGCTTACGTACAGTGACGTCTTTCGGACGATGTTTTTTAGTATTATTTAGGTTTCAAGATGGTTGCCAATATTAAGATAATAATGTTAAGGTTAGTATTAGGGTTAGTATTATGGATAGGGTTAGTATTAGGGTTAGTAGTAGGATTAGTATTAAGGTTAGCTCAATATGATCTAACGCCGACGCAATTTTCCCTTTCGTAAACGGTCGTTACCATCCCGAAGGGTCGTTACCATCCCAGCTCTCATAGAATGTTGGGTAAGCGGAGTGAAATTCCCCGTGGTCCCAAGGTTCCCGCACACTTTATTTCGCGGCTCCTCATGTTCTTTCATAATATTTCTATCTAAAAAGCGAACAAGCATCTATATGGCGAGTTCTTTGAACAAACCCGAAACAATCAAGAGGCAGATTTGGAGCAAGTCTATGAAATAGTGCGTAAGTTATCTAACGTTTCGAGCGGCCCTTCGTCAGAGAGTGAAACGTAAAGTGAAATAATAACTGTATGATTATTTCACTTTATATTTCACTCTCTGACGAAGGGCCTTCGCTCGAAACGTTAGACAACTTACACGCTATTTCAGCAGTACACCAACTTTTTATACATTTTGATTTATATTTTTACACTGCCTACGCAGCACAACACGTTTTATCACCTATTGAAAAGCATCAAGTTATGACTAGCAAGTGACTTTACGCGAATTAACTATGTTCTATGGCAAATTCAGAAATGCTTAACTACATTTATGGTTATATTACGGTGGTCCATATATGCAATGCGCATATAATAGTTTCGGTCGACAAATATATTTTGTCGGTCGACAAATATATTTTGTCAGTCAATATATTTTGACCTCGCAGCATACGTTGTTGTTGCGATTGATATTTCGAAATCCCGCGAATAACGTCGTTTGCCTTTTGGAAAGTTCTATATATACGTTGTGACCGTCGATCACAAAATCGAATTTACTGTTCCAGGATTGACAGTTTGCCATGTATCATTTCTTCTGCATGAACGCTCTTCTGGCTGTAGTGTATACCAAATACTAAATATTTACATATTTTGAATTTCACGACCAACATGTCACCGCACCAAACAAAGTATCACGGGAACCTTGGGACCACGAGGAATTTCAATCCGCTTACCCAATATTCTATGAGAGCTGGGATGGTAACGACCCTTCGGGATGGTAACGATCGTTTACGAAAGGGAAAATTGCAACGCCGACCCTTGGAAAGTTGGGAGAGTGCAAGAGTTGCGCGAGATTATCGAGAACTTTAATATCAAACATTTCAGTTGCGTTAACTCTACTACTGTCATGAACTGAACATGCGAAGACGTGACCGGGAAAATACTGAGATAATGGAGAAATTACTAGGAAAAGAGAGGGTGTGTGTTGTATAAATGTCATGTAGAGTGGGCGAGAGTTTGTGAATAAAGAAGATAAAACAAAACGTGAAATTAGTTGAGATAATGCTGTCACGTCTCCGTGGCAAACAATTTGGTCCGTATATCGATATATGTTTATTTCCTGTTGTGGTCTTGTACACAGTTAAACTCTTGAATGTCAACAACACGTGGCGTTCTCGTGACGTCATACCTACTCAAAAGCCAACTACATTACACTTTCCTTCCCCTTAATATGTTAGTTCTACTAAATATTACAACAAAACACAACGAGTTCTAGATGTCTATGTTAATGTTTCTATTCAAACTTGTAGTCCTGAAATCTAACAGGTAATCTAACAATCCGTCCAGAACGTGTAGTATTATGAGGTGACGATGATGACACCTCATTGTTGCTCACTGCATCCACAACTGGCGGTGTTGATTCCGGTGTTGATGTACCTGATTCAGAAACAGTTGTTTATATAGCTTCTGTTGCTGGTTTTGGCTGCGTCAACGGTACTGGCTCAGGAAAAATCAGTGATATATGTGAGTTCCAAAACCCCTGCATCTTATAACCAAGGCTTCTGTCGTCCACATCAGGCCGTATCTGATCCGTGTGCCGTCTCCAGACGTAGTCATTCACCTGGACTCGATACATTACTGGACCGGTCCGCTCAATCACTTTGCCACGCATCCACTTTGGTCCGCCCGATAGTTCCGGACCCAGACTTCATCACCGTTGTCGAACGAAGTTAATGAGCAAGTCTCGTTCTGGAGTAGTTTCTTGTCTACTTGCTGCTTTACACTCGGCCTCAGCAATTCCAATCTTAGCCTGAGGTTTCTCCCGAACAGTAGCTGTGCTGGACTGTATCCTGTGGTAGCATGGGGTGCTGACCGGTACGCCAACAGAAACATGTCTAGCTTATGCTGCAAGCTCCTGTTTGACTTGTCAGCCTCAACAGCAGTCTTGAAACTCTGCACTGTACGCTCTACCAAACCATTGGTCGAGGGGTGGTATGGTTCGCCAGTCACGTGACGTATCCCATTCGTCCTGGTAAACTGCTTGAACTCTTCAGATGTGAATTGTGGACCATTATCTGAAACCAACTGCTCCGGCAGCCCCATCCTCGCGAACAGTGTGCGCAGTGTCGACACAGTCTCAGTTGTGGTGGTGTTGCGCATCTCGAAGACTTCAGGCCACTTGCTGTGAGCATCACTCACCACAAGCAGCATCTTGCCATCAACTGGTCCAGCGAAATCAATGTGGAGTCTCTGCCAAGGGTGTGCTGAGTACTCCCACCTATGCAGCGGTGCATGGGCTGGGTTACAAGCCACCTCCTGACACCCTTCACAATGCTTGGCAACTTCATCAATGTTGCTGTCCATCTGTGGCCACCAGAAATAGCCCCGTGAAACACCTTCATCTTTACTATGCCAATATGACAATCATGCAGCATCTCGAGGACCTTTTCTCCCAGCTTGGTGGGTACGACCACACGATTACCCCATGCATAAGGATCCCATGATGTACCGTCAGTTCATTCTTGCGACATATGTATGGAGCAATGTCAGGATGAGACTCTGCACCATCCGAACCTGACACAACAAACCGCTGAACACGTGAAAGGAGTGGCTCCCGCTTCGTCATCCTTCTCCGTAACGGGTAAAGCATCCATCACAGCCACATGATACAACTCCACCTCGTCTGGTTTATCCTCTGGTGTCTGGGCCAGTGGAAGACGAGACAACCCGTCACAGTTGGCATGTTGCTTTGTTCCCCGATACTCAATCTGATATGAAAAAGCACCGAGAAGCAAGCATGCAGCGCTGAAGCCGTGCTGCCGTAGTAACAGGTACTGCTTTACTGGGATCTATGATATACTTCAGTGGCTTATGATCCGTGATCAATATGAAATGGCGACCCTCCAGATATGTCTGGAATTTCCGTACACCCCAGTACAACCCGAGTGCCTCCTTCTCAATCCGCGATGCATAGGCTATTGGCCTCTCACTACCGTCCGGCATCTGGTGAGAGAGAACTGCGCCAAGTCCATAGGAAGAACTGTCGCACGCCAAAACCACTGGTAGGTCGGGATTATAGTGGCTCAGAACACGGTCCTCCAGCAGCATTTCTTTCACCTTCTTGAAGCTATACTCTTGCTCTTTTTTCCATACCCACTTCGCATCCTTGTGTAGAAGCCGATGCAGTGGTGCCACGTGAGTGGCTAGATCAGGTAAGAACCGTGCATAATACTGCACCATTCCTAAAAATTATCGCAGCTGCTCCACATTCTCTGGTGCAGGAAGCTCAGCCATTGCTTTAACTTTTTTGAAGGACTGGTGCAGTCCTTCTGCAGAGATCGTGTGTCCCAAATACTCCACTGAATCTCTCAGAAACTTGCATTTCTCCTGGTTTGCCTTCAGACCGTACTCTTCCAGTACCTGTAGCTGTAACACTTTGTCGAGTGTCCCTAAGTGTTCCTCCGCCACTTCTCTGTAACAATGATATCATCAAGATAACACTGGACTCCTGTAATCCCTTGGAGGACCTGGTCCATCGCTCGTGAGGTAAGGCTTGGACTCTTCTTCTAATTCCATTTGTAGGTAAGCTTGGCGTAAATCGAGAGTACTGAACTGCTTATCACCACTCAAATTCGCATACATTTCCTCAATGCGAGGTAGAGGGTACTCGTCGATCTCTAACTGGGGATTCACAGTGACTTTAAAGTCTCCGCAGATACGAACATCACCGTCTTTCTTAGGGGTGTAACGATAGGTGCAGCCCAGTCACTGTAGGGAACTCCCTTTATGATCTCCTTAGCTTCAAGTGTGTCCAGTCCACGCTCCACTGCTTGTTTCCGCGCCAGTGCCACTTGACGAGCTTTCCAAAACATCGGGGTTGGAGTATCCTTCAACTGAACCCTCATGGCCTTTATGCCTTTCAATGTTCCCAGTTCCTCGGTGAACACGGATGCGTGGTTGTGTAGTACTTCCTTTAAGCTTCGTTGCGCTCTAAGATTCATTAATGGCGAATCCAAGCGAATGGAATGCAGCCACTCTCGACCAAGTAAGGTTGGTCCATTGCCAGTGGTCACGTAAAGTGGAAGTGTAGCCTCTTGATTTCCATAAAGTACCTTCGAGTGAATACATCCAAGTGGCACAAACTTCTCTCCTGTATAGGTATGCAATTTCAACTTGGTATTCTCTAGTGGCACATGACCCAGCGGCTCCCGGTATTTTCCTTCACTCGTGACTGAGACTGCCGAGCCTGGTCCAGTTCCATTTGGATACTGTTACCTTCTATCACAACATCGACTACGATCGGTTTGCGAGCAGAGTCTGTGCTGACCGCATTCAAACCGACCCAGTATTCCTCTTCAGAGCTGTCATCATCTTGCACGACATTCAAAGGTTGACCTTTGTTTGGCTTATTCTCTGCCTTTTTACGACAAGCCCTGCTTATATGGCCTTTAATAGCACTTACTTTTGATATCCGAGCAGTCTTTCCAGTCATGTGGTCCCTTGCATCGATAGCACTTGAAAGTTGAACCGATTTCCTGTTGATGTCTCCAGCCTCTTGATGTCTCGGGCCTCCTGTGCTGTTCAACTTGTTGATATTCTCTTGACTTGACTCGTTTTTAAAACCATAACATCTTTGTTAGCTTGCTCTATGGCCAAGCATTTCCTCACAGCATTATCAAAGGTCAAGTCCGTTAATTACTCTTTTAGTAATTCTCGTAGCATTTTATCGTCTTTGACCCCGGACACCAGTCTGTCGCGAAGGCGTTCTAGTCGCCTCGGTGAATTTGCAATCGACAGCCATATGTTTTAACGTAGCGACGTACGTACTCATCGACTCTCCTGAATTCCGCAGGGCTGAACGTTCAGGTTTTGTATGTTCTTTTAAGTTCGCCAGAAGAATCGCTTTCTTCGTCTTGGCGTCCGTGACTTAGTTTGCGATAAAATAAAAGTCTAACTGTTCTGTATAGGATTCTCAATCGTCCGCCGGATTATACTTGTTTACTTTGCCGTAAACTCCGTGTCGCGTTTCTTCGCCGCCTTCGGCCATCGCTCTGTGTTTCTTCTTTTTTTCTCTCTGAGAGGAACTCTCGCACTATTCCTTCACTGACAGCCTTCAGAGCAGTATCCCAGACCTTCGTCGCCAATTGTAACGTCTCCGTGGCAAACAATTTGGTCCGTATATCGATATATGTTTATTTCCTGTTCTGGTTTTGTACACAGTTAAACTCTTGAATGTCAACAACACATGGCGTTCTCGTGACGTCATACGTCACTCAAAAGCCTACTACATTACAATGCAAATCCCGACAAGATGATAGCCGAGCTATTGATTTGTTAGTGTTCTCCCAATTAACAACTAGCCAAGTACATTCATAACCAAGGATACCAAACATGCATGAACCAGTTCTTTTATAACATAAAATAAAAAATAAAAATATGCTTTATTTCGTTGAATAAATAATGTTTTACTTACGTAAGCCGAAAAGTTGGAACGTTTTTGAAATACATAACAGATTGGTTGAAACGACCGATTTGATAGGTTTGTCTCAGATTCATATATATATATATATATTTTATTTATATTTATATATATATATATATTTTTTTTAATAACTTTATTTTTGGCACTAAATTAACTAATAATTGCATACACTATTAATACAAACATGTATGTATGTACAGAAGATATATAAATCTAAGGTAATAATAAAGGGTAAATCTAATGTAATATGCCAAAAATTGGCAAAGCACAAACGGGACTAAGTCCCATGCAAGGTGCTCACCAGTAAGATGTAAGTAATGATTTACAACGGAGGGAAAGAAAGGGAGAAAAAGAAGGGGAAAAACTTACACAAAATACTCAAAATGTAGTGTGAACTGAACATGTCAGGATTAAAGTTACGAACAGTTAAGTTAAAATAAGTTTTTCGTAGGTACGATTTAAACATGGAGATGGTATGAAAGGAGTTAGGAGGAGCAGACTTAAGTACGTAACTCCACAGTTCACCATGTGCATCGTTCCCAGGGAGATTTTGGAGAGGACTAAATTGAAAAGAAATACTTGATCCGTGCAGTTGTAGGTCAAGTTCTAACTTTGAAACGCAATAAGTGTTTCTTTTCAATTTAGTCTGATTAGCCATGATGCACTGCTTTGTCGAAAACGTCTGTTGTTCTTTGGGGCATAATTTCTACGACATTTTAACCTAATCACATTTGGCGCTTTGAATCCTCGGGACAAATTTATTCCCAATATCTATACTGAGAACATTTCTCACATGAACGCGAAAAAATTGGAAGTAAAAATTGTATTTGCAAGACAAAATACATCAGGGAAACAAATACGGCACACCAGTAGTATCAAAACGCGCTTACCTAGTTTGTGTTTGCACATGTATGTACGCCATCCGGAACAAGATACATCATACCATCTTTTATTTCGAGTTTGCATCATTACGCAATTCTCACTTCCATTATGATCATTAGGTTCATTAGTAGCCCAGTTAACATAGTCTAATCCACTATTATCAATCCATTTATATCCTCGCTCCCGATTTCTGTCATTCAGACCTGAAAATGGAAAACACTCATGAGCTATCACATACAGAGACAGAGAAAATACAATTAGACAGTTTAGTGTACAGTACGGCTCGAGTTAAACCCTGCCGTGTTTTTGGGGAGCCCGTAGGGCGAGTCAAAATACAAATAACTCGTTAATGTATTCGTCTATCGCGTTATTTGGACCATACAGTTGAACCATACATCAGAAATATTAATAGTTTTACGGTATCTGCTACTCTACTCGAGAAATAATGTTTTCATTCTCGTATTTTATGATTCGAGACGCTGCCATTTCGGAATTTTATGGACAGCTCGGTTTTTTATTCAATCTTGACGTCATGAGTGCTTGCTTTTTGTTCCAATGTTCTTTGCACTCAATGAAGTCAAAATTGAAAATTAATCCTCGCTGTGCGTCGAGTTTTTGTGACTACCACTGACCAGCGGCAGCCGGCTACGTCGGCGTGATCTTGCTTGGTTGAGTGGTTGAGTGCTTGTATTGGACCTCAATTACATTGTCATACTCGACAGCAAGCATGACATGTCGACAAGATTGCTAGGTATTCGAGAAGTGATCGCGTTGTTCGTGGGGGCAAACAGAAGTGAAACTTTTAATCGAACGGAGATGAACTTTGAATCGAACATTGGTACGTCAAATTGATGGAACTTTATAAACAACTTCTGAATTTAGTGATTTTGTTTAGAAACGTGAGCTGAAATCAATGTGTGAGTTGTGACTTGTCTCGATAAGGTAATGTCGTATTATGTGTTTTATACTAGAAGTCATTTGTACTATTCTTCTGGTTAAAATTGCAACGCTACACAGTCCCCAGGCAAGTTAATTACAGGAACTGTTTGACCTAAAGTGGTAATTGATCTTGAATATGGATAGTAATACCATTATACAATTTCCATTTTCCATAAGCTAACACGTACAGTTTTAAACTAAAAGCCTTTACAAATACAACCTTTATAATATATATATATATATGGAAATATATATATATATATATATATATATATAATGCAACGCCCACTACCCTTGTGGTAGTTTGAGCACTCTGGCCCTATACCGCTTCAAGCTCTCTGGATGTGCGCATGACCGCTGTTTGTCCCACAAGCGATTGTCACCGGCAATCGCTTGCGTATAATTAGTTCTCATGCCCATACCTAGATTGTACCAAGCTACACTGATGAGCTGTGGAACAGCGAAACACGTGTCTGTAGATATTGTACTATTACGCTCCTTCACTTCGGTGTTGTTGAGCACTCTGTGAAGTTGGTGTAGGTGTCGCTTAGCGATAATGCAACGCCCACTACCCTTGTGGTAGTTTGAGCACTCTGGCCCTATACCGCTTCAAGCTCTCTGGATGTGCGCATGACCGCTGTTTGTCCCACAAGCGATTGTCACCGGCAATCGCTTGCGTATAATTAGTTCTCATGCCCATACCTAGATTGTACCAAGCTACACTGATGAGCTGTGGAACAGCGAGACACGTGTCTGTAGATATTGTACTATATATATATATATATATATATATATATATATATATATATATATATATATATATATATATATATATATATATATATATATATATATATATATATTATATATATATATATATATATATATATATATATATATATATATATATATATATATATATATATATATATATATATATATATATATATATTTCCATATATATATATATATACATATATATGTTAGTAGTATAGAGAACAGGGCTGCGGGCTCAATCGATGTCAGCCGTGAGTATAAATACCAAAACGTCACCAAATTTATTAATCACGATTCGACAAAATTTAGTGTCGTTTCGGTAAATCTACGTTTACGGAAAACATCGGAAAACATCGAATAAGCCCACAACCCTGTTCTCTATACTACTACAGCAATCGTTAATCGAGCTAAACACCCCTCCCGTTTTCTACTCAATTGGTGTCAAACACATGCGAGACTAGCGAAACAACACCAAATTTATACCAAATCACAATTTTCACTAAATTTAGTGTTATTTCAGTCATATTTTAAAATAGAGAGTGTCGTTTCAAAATTCTCGCAAATTACATTTAGGAAAAAATAGAAAGTGTCATTTCAACATTTTCGCGTGTTAAAAAAAATGTGGTGCGAGCGGTCTCACATATTAAAAAATAGAGAGTGTCGTTTCAACATTTTCACAAATTTGTCGAATCACATTTAAAAATAGAGAGCGCCATCTCGACATTTTCATAAATTTGTCAAATCACATTTAAAAAATAGAAAGTGTCGTTTCAACATTTTCACAAATTTGTCAAATCACATTTTCACAAATTTGTCAAATCACATTTAAAAATAGAAAGTGTCGTTTCAACATTTTCACAAATTTGTCAAATCACATTTTCACAAATTTATGTATCGTAAAAGTGTCTCACGCGTGATAAAATTGCCACCTGTTATGCAAATTAGGTTATTACCACCTGTTAATAATAGATTAGTCCGTTTGTTCACTATTTTCAGCGTTTGTCGCCTCTCACTTCAATGTTTTTGTGACCATACGCGTAGGAGTCAATACCATTTTCTAAAAGGTATCGTTTATCGTCAAAACAGGATAACGACACCTTATTAATTTCATAACTACCGAGCTGATGCTTAACACTTCTAATGGTCTTCATTGTGTGTCGCAATTGTTTCTGCTCAAGTAACACACTTTTATAATCTTCATGCTTGATCACTTTTTTAATTATATTCTTTCTAATGCCTTTAGCGGTTTTCCCACCACCCCCATCCTCTTTCAAATAGCTATACATTTTACTGCGCAGCCCAACGAACTCAATAATTGGTGTTCCAGCGCACTCATCCTTCATCTTCCCAATAACTTTCTTATTCTCTTTAAAAGCGAACGGGTTGTCTGCAGGGTAATCACTATTGTCAAACTTTTCGCGCTCCATCATAAAGTCAGAGTAGACGTCGCCAGTTTTGATTGAGTACAACAGACTGTCAGTGTCAGTGAAGTGTAGTCTACAGGTGTCGCTAGAGTACTTTTTCATAATATAATTATAGTGAAAATTGTACATCAGCGTTTTGCTCAAGTCTAGTATGCACATACCCACATATGCGGGTCTATTTAATGTCAGCGTTTCTTTGACTTTGTGGACAGCGACTAAGTTCTCGCTAAATATTTTGCAAGACACAAACGTCGGCTTCGAGACAAGCTTTTCTAACTTTTTCTCGGTGGTCACTAATCTTACATCCACACGCTTCCTCAAATTCTCCATCGTTTTTTCCGAACACACTATTGTTCATCAACTTGAAAAAGTCCTTCTCAAAAGCGTTCTTAGCCGCGGTTCTTTTGACTGTGTTAAAGTCAATGTACTTACCCAACCACTTGGACTGGTCAAACTGTAGGACCCTATGCACCTTTTTGATTTTCAATCCAAGATCTACATACAACTGCAGATTTCTATAGTGACACACATACTTTTTTTTGTTCATCAAATTAGTCACCAGCTTCTTCACACCGCCAACACTCACATTAAACTTATTTTTAATTTTCGTGCAGTACTCCGACAACATGTCGACAGTTATTTCCATCTTCTCAGGAGCCACCGGGTAGTCGTTGTGTAGGTCATGCAAATGGTCTGGGTATTCCAAGTCGACTTCAAGCAACAGACCCTTTTTACTACCGTCGTGATAGTCGCATAGATTAACTTTTTTTATCTCTTTCTCAGTCAACCACTTGAAGCCACCCGTAGGTAAACTTTGACTCATCGCCCATCCATACAGATTGTTGGCGTCAAGGTACATCAAATACTTCGACTCTCGCTCTTTGTCATACCCTTCCATGTACTTATTATTCGCCACACCATGTCTGTTACATATGTAGCTCACACCACCACGCATGCCTAACTCTACAAACTGGAACATGTCAATGTCGGACAATAGTTCGAGTTCCACTCCAGTCATCTTTAACATAGCATCCCAAGCCAATCCAGGTGATGTGAAATAGTGACACGGGTCTAGTTTGTACTCACGATGGCATGTCTTTCTAAAGTTTTCAAAAACGTCGGCGAGCAAGAGCACGTCACTTTTCAAATACAGGTCGTGATACCCACCCATATTTTCAACGTCGAAGTAGTCCCACACGTCAATGGCGCGCTCATGCATTTCTTCCGTAATATGCTCATCGTTCAGAACGCTGTAAAAGTCTTTTTTAGAGGGTAGCTCACATTCATCGAATTTCTCAAAGGAGTCCATGTAGTCATAGGGGTAGACCCCCTTTCTTGTCATGAGTGCTAACCCTGTTTCACGAAACACTTCTGACGTGTATTTGAAAGCGTCTCTTGGTAGGTTCTTCACCAAGTTGTCCAAAGAGCTACCCATGAACTGAAAGCTGTCCAAGAACACCAAGTTTTTTCCAAGCATGAACGCCATGTACTTCTCCATGTTGTTCGGTATCACATTTATGTCTTGACCAAACTTGCCAATCTCCTGCATAATGAAATGGCTATCGTAGCCGCGCAAGTTATGAAAGATCACAGGGATTTTGTCAGTCAACTTAAAGTTCACATTACAATCGCGATGCGCGGACCCTCTGTACTTACCTGACACGTGACAGTGGTCTCTCACTCTAACGTCAGCGTCAGTGTACTCAACGCTACAAATATGGCAACTCTTAGCCTCGTCAAAGTTTTGTTTATCGTCATCAGTCAGTATCATTTCTTTGTTAAAGTGACTCTCAGATGTCTCTTTACAATATTCGACAATTTCTAACATCTCCCCAATGAACTTGTTGACTGCGTTTTCACCGCGATACACTTTTACTGGCTTACTGTACTCGTTGTCGTAGCAACAAACTAATTTATACCCATAACCGCAGTCAACGTGTCTCTGGTAAGCATTTGTGTAGCTACTCTCGCTTGACAGCTTTGTTGTGTGCACCTTCTGTGTGATAGCCTCGAAGTCTGCATACACCACAAATGGTACATTTAATTGTCTGCTAAAATTCTCATATTTTACTTTCGCGCCTTTTTGTGGCATTTTAATAGCTTGCTTCCCATTAATGACCAAACACACTTCAATATGACTTTCAAGCACGTCCGCACGGGTGAAACACTGCAAACAATACCTACAAAAGTGCTTTCTCGCCTTATACTTTGTCTGACGGTACATGAATTTGTCGAAATCGCGAATGTACACATAATGCTTGTTGCCCACGTCATTAGTTATCAACAGTAGGTCCATATGGTCAGGATACGTCTCCTTAGAAACGTACACAGGGAATGGCTGCTTACTTTCGTACCCAAAAACGTTGATGCTAATTTCGTTAGCCTTTTCGATCTTGTTGTAATCTTTGAGTGTGACTGGGAAGTCAATTCCGTCATAGTTCAGCTCACCGACATGCCTAGCGTACTTTGACGTTCTGTCAGAGTTTTTTCCAACAGGAAATTTATGTGCGAGGTGGCACCATCTAAAGCACTCGTTGTCATCATCGTTATTTACGTTTACCAAGCCCTTCATACTGTTGTGCAGCTCCTTTGGCAACACAATGTAGCTACTCCCATGCAAAGGTCTGTAAATAGCGACATTAACGTAGTGTGCGTCTATTTTGTCGATAGTCCATCCAGACCCCTCAGATAACCACCCAGCTATCCGCGTTAAAATCTGCTCCGATCCACGGTTGGCAACACCTTCAATGTCACGCTCATTAATGACGACAAACGTTTCGCTGTTAAAGTAGGCAGTTTTGTATGTGGTCTTATCACGCTCTAGGACTTTCTCAAAAGTGACCTTAACTGTCTCTACCACTTTCATTCCATTGGTCTCACCCAACTCACGTCTCAAGAGGTTGATGACAGCGCTTCTACTGCCGTTTACCTGATTGATGTCTCTGTCGTCAATTACCTCGACTCCATAAGACCTTGTGAACCCTCTCAGTGCTCGATCCAACAGCCGTGGGCTATGGTCTTCAACTGTGGGTTGCGCTTCCTGGTTTCTAGCAAGACGGGTGTGCGTCCGACCACTGATGTTAGCTCGCCTGTTTGTCAGTGGATTAATAGTACTGACATTTGTCGTGTCACTAAAAACACCATCTCTAACAAGTTGATTGTAGACTCGCCCATGAACGTTGACTGCTCTACCTGTTAGTGGATTTACAACGGCTGCACCATTTCTAACAAGTGAGTTTTCTGTGACGTCACCCATGGCTTCTATATACTACACTTGTTTTTTTTCCTAAACCACTCGTCGTAATAATTGTCACCACTTTCGCGCCATCCTAGTTTTGGGATTAGCATCTGAGAGCTGTTGTCGCAAACGCTGAATCTGATCTTTTTTAGCGACTTCATTTTCATACCACACTTCTTTCGCACTGGCCAGCTGTTCCAACGTATGGTTATGTCTTTTCATCTCAGCTTCGTAGCCTTAGTGGTTAAAACATTGGAAATATAAAGCCAGCGCCTGCGACAACTGTATTAAATATTCCTCCAGCCACAACGATTGATCTAACGGATGCGTTGACGGTGTGAGGTCTTCGACTACAGGTTGTGTTTCTTGGTCTCTAAAAAAGCCGTGAACGTTGGTCGCTTTATCTGTTAGTGAATTGACAACGGCTGCACTCGTCTTATGCGCCCGTCTTTTTGTCAGTGGGTTTTTCACAGTCCGACTCATTGGCTTCTATATACTACACTCGTTTTTTCCTGAACCACTCGTCGTAATAATTGTCGCCACTTTCACACCATCCTAGTTTTGGGTACACCACCCCAAACAAATTATCGTCGAACAAGTCTTTCACCTTCCCGTCTTTGAGGTCTGACACCTTCTCAAGTGTCTTGACTCGTCTTCTATGACACAACCTAATAATGTAGTACCCGTATCTGCTGACGTTTCTACCCTTTATCAAATCGCATGAGTGCAACACATTGACAACTTTCAAGAAGTCCTCTTTTATCAACTCAAGGTGCTCACCCTTCACAACGTTCCGTAGTCTCCTCCCCATCCACCAAGACCGTTTGTGAACGCTTTTTAGTCGTGTGAGCCTCATGTCGCTGTAACTCTGAGTGTAACCCCATTCGGTGTCACCACACTTTGGACATGCGTACCCACCACAGTTGGCCATGTTTTTCACAACGTCACAATCCGAGCAGTGGTAAATTCTGAGGGTGTCTCCACACTCAATTTGCGTCTCACTCGCGATCTCGTCAATTGTTAAGCCATAACTCATCTGCCTCATAAGTTTGTCCATCACTCTTATACTACTCCAACATTTTTTATTGAGTGAGCACCCACACCGCTACTCCACCACCCAAACCTAGCGCGCTAACAAACAATAATTGATACTCCTTCATTTCCGCACTCGGTTGGTAGTAATCCGCGACCCTCGGGAGGTCAGTGAACACTCGTCCGCTGTACTGTATAGTCATTACGCTTCTAAGTTCTTCCAACGCGTGGTTTGTGTCATTGATGTCAGCGTTAGCGTCTGAGAGCATTTGCCGTAAACGCTGGATCTTATCTTTCTTGGCGACCTCATTCTCATACCACGCTTCTTTCGCGCTGGCTAACTGTTCCAACGCATGGTTGTGTCTCTCCATCTCAGCTTCATAGCCTGTGTGATTAAACTTTGAAAACATAAAGCCAGCGCCTGCAAAAGCCACTGCGTTAAAAATCCCTCCAGCCACAACACTCACCATTAACTTACGTTGATTTGAATGGATCTGTCGGTATCCACTTTTTTGATTGCAGCCATTTCACTAACAGCGTTCCCGCGCCAACAGCTGCAGCAAGTTTCACTGTGCCTTTCACAGTCTCTGGTGTTCCCAATGGTTCTCCCAAAGCCCTTTTAGAAATCATACTCACTGCCACAGCACCAGTCGTAACAAGTAGCGCGTCGTACAATTCGTTCATAAGTTCTTTTCGATCGATCGCAGCCATATACATTGTCGTGTGTTTTGTTCAAGAATCAAATGTGTCTAACGCTGGACGACGAGTTTTGTGGTTCTCTGACGCAGGCGCTGGTGTGGTACTCACAGGTTCTAATTGTGTCTCTTTTTCACTACTAATTGTGTGCCATAACGAAGCGGCAGCAATGATAACACCAAGTGTTCCGACAATGTAACCATAGCTCCACTCACCACCCTGTTCTTCGTTGACTATCATTTCACGCATTTTTTTTTCTTTCGCGGCTTTCGATATCTCAGCCAACTTTTTACCAGCAGCGACACGCTTTGGGTCCTTCACCTTAACACTTTTCACATCAGCTGTGATCTTAGCTTCAACAGCCGTCTGTGAGTCTTCAACCATCTAATACACTATCACGTGTTATCTTACTCACAGATGACCTCACAGGTGTCTCACAGATGACCTCACAGGTATCTCACAGATGACCTCACAGGTGTCTCACAGTCCCAGACCAAACGCACTAAAATTAGGATTTTCTCTGGGAGTATAACGTGATGGCTCAAGACCGAGAGGTTAGCGAAGAAGTTATTGACCGCTTGCTGAGAACGGCCTTTGTCAGTGTGTCTACCCCACGAGTCGACAATGGACCCAACGTCTTAAACGAGTACTTTTCAATATACGATCTGCTCGACCTCAGATGTGAAGAGGTGTTAATAAAACAGCCTATCCCCCAGGTCGACTGTGCGAGGCATCTTCACGACACTTGGATCGATCTTCGAGAAGATAGAGCCAAGGAGATTGCTGATAGATTAGCTAGCATAATCCCTGTGTGGTGCTACTCATCATTCAAGTACCTTATGTTAGCGAGTGATGTCTACTTGAGCAACCCTAGTGGGTCCAACGGTACGTTACTCGGTAACTTCCTCCAAGTGTTCTTAGTGACCCTTATATGGAGACCATGCCCAACCAAAGCCAAAGCGTGGCTAGATCTCGCCGCGAACCGCGACGTTCACGTTTGCAAGGTTGGGTGTAAGGAAATACTAGGTGTGGACGATATCAGGGACCACGTACTCTCGCCCGCCCACAGACACTTCGCAAGAGACGAAAACGTGTACACCTGTCACCCATGCGGTGTGGCCACCAACGACCCACTGTATCGCTTGAGACACGAGAGCTCGAGGTCCCACCTTAGAAACTTAGAGCTCCAGCGGATATTTAACAACGAACAACAGTTGCCGCAACAGGAGAGAACATTTCTCTGGAGGTATAGTAATCATGAAGAAAACCGGTAAACTAGAAATCGTGATTGGTCCCATGTTTGCAGGAAAAACAACAGAGACTCTTCGTAGGTTAATCGCGTTAAGTAAATCAGGGCTCAAAGTCCTCTACATGAACAACACAGGCGACACTAGGCGAACTGACCACGCGTTCTCCACACATCGTCAGACCATTGTTGTTGGATCAGACAGTTTACCTGCGAAGTTAATCACCAACCTTCCGAGTTCTTCCGAGATAGCTGACTATGACGTCATTGGCATTGATGAGGGCCATTGGTACTCTGGGTTACTCCCAATTACCCGTGAATACATTAAAGCTGGCATTCACGTCATTATTTGTGGTCTCATATCAACAGAGCATTTAAAAAGAATTGGCGAGCTCGACACACTGTTCCCAGTAGCAGACGACATCACATTTCTAAAAGCGTATTGCGCCGTTTGTCGCGACACTTACGGAACAACTGTTGAGGCACCATTCACTTGGAGATACAACCCAGGACCATCATTCGTTGGTGGCGCTGAGCAATATCGTGCAGTGTGCAGACGTCATCATCCTTCCATACAAAATTAAGGGTGTTCTCGGATACCCCACTTTATTAAATTTAGACATTGGTCACACGAAGCGTCCAATGTCTCCCGTAGAAACATTTTTTCACACAGTGGTCAGAGAAATCTTCGCAGACACCTTTATCAAGTTAAAAAATATCTTTTAAAAATGTTAGAGCAGTTGTCACCTCAAGTGTCGTCTCAACAACGAGAACGAGCGCTAATTCGACTTATTACTCACTGTCTAAAAAGTCTCTTTACAATAGCGTCTCTCGTGGTTACTTAACGCTGATTTATTTTTAAATTTACGAAAACACTGGGAGCACTGAAACCCAACGTCAAAGAAATATTTTACTACCGTGGTAATAGCGTCGTCGTACGAGTCACACAAGAGTGTTAGATACCCAGCGGATTTGTATCTGAGTAGCAGAGACTCCTGCTCTTCAGATGTCTTGCCTGTGCCACCTGGATTCTTGAACTCAATCACGAGTCCGCTGTGCTGTCGGTTTGCATTAGCAATAACTAAGTCAGGCGTTCCACGTTGGTAACCTTTTTTCCACGAATTTACTCTTTTACTCGAAGTGTCTTGATTCTCACCACAAGCAGCTATCAAAATAGCTTCTGGATAATATTTCCTAAGAAAACCAACGACTTTCGTATGGAGATCGAACTCAGTGATCATTTTAAACTGATTGTGTTTGAGACCAACGTCGGCTAAACTTTTTCTAACGCTTGGTAAGACTTCTGTGTGCACCCACCTTCCAAAGTGTTTCGCGCGCTCCAATTTACTCGAGAACGTCAATGAGTAGACCCCAAGTTCGTTGATAAACGAGGTCTGTTCCATCTTCATTTTACAGTCAGGTTCGACGTGGTCGTGCACTGCATCTTTTGGTCGAGCATAACCTAGAGCGCTCGCGACTTCTTTCGCTTTGAACCACATTTCACCGTTGTGACTAACCGTTGTGATTTGGTGACCATCGAATAATTGCACTGAGTTGGTTGCCATTACTATAGCCCCGCAAAAAAAACTACTCGACATAGGTGTCAGGTTTTTTATAGATCTGGTTTGTTGTGTACCAATGCAGCAGGTGTGTTTTATTAGTCTTCAGTTTTCTACGTCGTCTGAAAAAGTTTCTAATGTTACGAATCAGTTTTCTAAGCCAACCCATTTTAACTTAGGTCACGTCTCCTACCACTCCTACTTTGTCTGATTCTGGCAACATAATAGGTTTGCCGTAAGTCTTTTTAGACCTCATACCAATCTCAGCGTGGAGCTCGAGAGTAACGTCACCGCGACCAAACGATCCACCAGCTTTGAACATGTGGTCAGTCGTCTTATTTATCTTATATGTTTCATGAGGTCTTGAAATACATGCTCCCATTTACTTTACACCATATTCCTTCATCATTTTTCCACCCATGATTATGATGTCTCGGTTCGTCATGTAGCCACTCACAATTCTCACACCGTAGAATTCTATCAACGATGGGTATGCGTAAGGTGCGAGTGGTATTCTTGGTCGATGTATTCCAAAAATCGTTCCATAGGGTGTGCCTATCTTTCCCATATTCGCTACGAAGTCTGAATCGGTTGACTTAACGTTGTTGACTCTGACATGTGAATTGTCCATTTGCCAGTGTATTGATATCATATGCATTTTACTTATGTCAACACCACTTGGGATAGTGCATATGCTCTCCATTGCTGGGATGCTACCACCATACGCGAGTCCGTTGGTCATACCAGTCTTATACCCTATGAACTTGTCCCACTGACCGTCGTCGTTTGATATAATTGTCTCCCAATTTGACCCAGCGGTTCTCATGGGTAACCTCGCCACAACAAAAATGGAAAGATCGCACCATTGCATACTGGGGCAGTTAAAATGGAGACCTGACTCAAGTGGGATTGGTGTTAACACGGGGGATAGAAAACTTTGACTCACACCGCTGACGCCGACAATAGGACCATAAGCTGGGTTGTTTTGCACTAATTTACTTGTTTCACCAATGGCTTTCACTTTGTTTGAACCATTGGTGTGAAACTCCACGTTTTTCAAGGCGTGTGTGCTAACGTTGAAGTCGAGCACAACGTTGTAGGACTGACTCTTGAGGTAGCTTGATAGCAATTGCTCTAGAGTTCTTTTATTTGCAGCGTCTGAGTCATCGACTGGGTCTGCTACGTTTTTTATTGCTAAGCCTTGCATGTCTATTACTCCAGACATCCTTCCACCAGTCGCACTTAATTTGGGATCTTCGTCCAGATGTCTTTTCGTTCTCTTTAGTATTTTATCGTGAGGGTCGTCAGACTCATACCCATAGTTTAGACTCATTACTACTTCAAGGTGTATTTGGTTACTAAATAGCCAGAGACTGCTGAGAACCCTAAGATTATCGCCAGCGTTGTCGTGGTGTCTGACTTACTTGTGGTGGTCTGCGCTATTTGATTGGTGGTGACCACTGTTTTCTTTGCAGGTGGTGTAGCTAGAGTTTCCAAGTGAAGTCCTGCCGCTTGGTGGACTTTTTTGTGCTTCGCTTTTGGCACTCGGTGGTAGTTCAACCCGTCATTATACCCAAACGTCATCCCAGTTTCGGACGAAGTTCTTAGCACGTTATTGTAACCAACGATGGGGTCCTTTAACAAGACCATGCTTCTGGGGATCAACCAAGTGTTGGGTGTCACAGCTGTGTCTAGCTTAACGTTGGTGTCACTAATCGCTTTGTTCATAAGGTTGATCCAAACACTCGGTGAATATTGAACCACAGCGTTTTCAACGATGTCTCTAAAGATTTGTTGCGTTTCTCGAGCACTAGCTCTAGTTCCCACGATGCTTTGCTTTGACCTCGCTTGGGCTCCAAGAATGGCGTACATGTAAACTTCAATCGATTGGTTTAGTAGTTCTTGCCCTAATGGTGTGAACCCGTCAGAGTGTCTCGGACAATACCGACGATAATCACCTTGGATGTCCTTGATGTATCTATTGTCAACATCAGTCAATGGTAGGTGACCTTTCAAAAGTCGCCAGTCAGGGAGGTACAGTCTTAAGATGTTGTTAATGTCAACTTGACTCTTACTCAAACGAAACATCACACGACGAATGGTGAAGTACACGTGGAACCTCATGAGACCCACGACTTGCTTTGGGACGTCGACGTGATAACTTAAGTTTTGTAGAGACACCCCTGAGCGGTATGTAGCGATGTACATACCTGCGATCGCTTGATAGTAACTCTCCGTTAGAGTCCAAACTGTGTTAACGTTACCACCAATTGCTTTGTCGTCGTAACGTTTTTTGGTGTCGATGAATATTCTCGGTAGATTTGATTTGAAGGAGTTATTGTCATCAACAAAGACGTCAAAATTGTGGGTTGGGTAATTTAGGACATATGGTGGAAACGTTGCGACTTCTCTGTAGCTCTTGTGGGTCTCCGTCAGTAGTAACTTTAGGACACGCCCATCGCTCGACCATATTTTTGGGAATCTTGGTGTGTTGCTAAGGAATTTCGTGAAGCCCTTGTTCTTCATGAACTTTGATGACTTTATGTTTACCATGTCAGAGTACTTTGGACCTGACTTGAAGTAAGTGTCGACGGTCTTGACTGTTTTATTGTCGTCTGCAAGGTTGTACCCAAACTCGAACTTGTTTAGTTGCGCGTTTGGAAACTCACTAAGAAGAATTAGTTCACCTTGCTTTCTTTTTGTTAGCATCTACATAACACACACTATATTATATGGTCAGGGTTGTAGTGTTGATTAGAGGTCCAACGGAGACTGTGGATCTACCAGAGGCACTTTTGACGTTTGGCTCAGATCCTCACTTACTAGTAAAAAAAGCGACCATCTTTTGGGACTATGTTAACGTGGAGACCGGTGTGAATGATGAAATAAGTTACAACAGTAACAAACACGTTTTTGAGCCTGGGTACCACACTTTTAAAATGATCGCCGACGAGTTGAAGGGATTAGGGGCTATCGAGCTAGTAGCCAACAAACACAATTCAAAGTGTGCGATAAGAACTGACCAACAATTAGAGCTGTTTAAATTTGGAGAGCTCTTAGGGTTCAACGATAACACAACGGTGAGTAGTAGTGGTTTGGTCAGCCCTAATGTTGTGGACGTTAACAAAGGGTTGAAGTACGTACAAGTGGGTTGCAGCATTGTGAACAGACCCGAGAACATTGTTAATGGTAGCAAAAGCGAGGTTATCGTCGAGTTGCCATTGACCACCACCCAACCACTGAAGAGCTCTGTTCAACAATTCTTCAACATTGAGTCGAAGGTGTCGATAAACAAAGGCGCTTTTACACAGCTGGTGTTTAACGTGACTGACCAAGATGGTAGTGGTGTTGATGTTGGTGACATATTGTTGGATTTGTACGCAACGCTTGAGTAACTAAACGCGCGCTAAAGTAATGAGTCTAAACTATGGGTTCGACTCTGGTGGTTACACTGAAAAGCGGCGTACACACAACAACCCTCAAAAGTTGACGGTGCTCATTGAAGGTGTGGAGAAAGTTGTGACCTTTGACTATAGTGTAGTAGCCACACACGATAACCCACACATTATAGTCAAGACAGCCACTGTGTTTTGGAACTATGATAATGTGACAAGTAGTGACGATATTCGATTCTCATTTGGTAGACCAGAAATACCGCATCCAATACTCGCGACAACTCGATTGGATGGGGGTCACTACGACTTCGACGCGTTGGTTAGAGCTCTACGATACAAGCTCAAGGGGGGTGATGTAGACTTCGTGGTGGAGAAACTGGTGGCCACAGGTAAAAGTAGGGTCAAAGTTCGGCGTGTGCGGCGTGGCCCCGACACCCGAGCAGAACTCAGGCTAGGTGACATTGGGCTTTTGCTTGGTTTCGCGAAGGACGCAGGAATTGCGCTAGACTTTAAGTGGAATGACAGTCCAAACAAGATTGACATGAACAGAGGTCTAAAGTATGTAGAGGTCTCGTGCGACGCTGTTGAGACGGAGAGCAACGTGGGCACTGATGGGAAGCGTAGTGATGTGATCACAACATTGCCAATACCCACCGAGCAGTCTCTTGATGGAGGGATACAACGTTATGTATACGTTGACTCTAAGGTGAGAATTAAAAAAGGTGTTTACTCAAGTATGACGTTTCGCGTCAAACCAAACAATGGTGACGCTGACGTTGGCGCGGTGTTATTGGAACTGTATATTGTGTGAATTATATGGAGCTTGGTGTGGAGACAGAGCAAGGGTTGCGAGACATCTATTATAACCCTAAGACTGGGTACAGTGGTGCAGAGAGGTTGTATCAAAGTGCATTGGGAGACGGATTGAAAGTAACTAGAAAAACAGTGAAAGAATGGTTGACAGCGCAGGACACTTACACTAGGTACAAACCCATTGTGAGAAGACATAAGTCCCGCGCGACTTTCGTTGGATTTCTTGGTGAAGAGCTCCAAATGGACTTAGTGGACATGAGTAAGTATTCAAAACAGAATGGAGGTTACTATTGGATATTGACAGGCATTGAAATATTGAGTAGATACGCTTTTGGAATTGCAGTTTATAGAAAAGACACTAAGAACATGACTGAGGCTGTTGGAAAGTTGTTGAATAACTTTAAAGATCGGTTTGGGACCACGCCTAAGTTAGCGCAATTTGACGACGGACTTGAGTTCTACAACGTTGGTGTGAAAAGTTTGTTGAAAGAACATGGCGTCGAATATTTCAGCACTAAGAGTGATAAAAAGGCCGCTGTTGTTGAGCGTTTTAATAGAAGTCTGAAGAGTATTATGTGGAAGTACTTTTACACACGTGGGACGTACAAATGGATTAACGTTTTGGTTCAGTTCGTGGGCAATTACAATAGCAATGTGAACCGCAGTATTATGATGAAGCCGAAGGATGTCAATAAGTCAAATGAGGGTGAAGTTTGGACCACTTTGTTTGGTCATCAATTTGCAGACAACCCATTGCCAAAGTTTAGAGTTGGCGAGTCAGTGAGAACTAGTAAATACAAGAGTGTGTTCACAAAGGGCTATGAAGCCAACTTCACTGAAGAGCTGTTTAAAGTGGTAAAGGTTATTCGTGGTGATCCGAATGTGTACGAAATTGAGGATCACACCGGTGAACAGATTATTGGTAAATTTTATGAACAGGAATTATCGCTGGTCAATAGGGAACGTGGTGGCGACGACGTGTACAGAGTCGAAAAGGTGTTGAAAAGAAAGAAAGTCAGAGGAAAGAAGATGGCGTTGGTTAAATGGTTGGGTTATGAGAGCAAACATAATTCGTGGGTACCAGAAAGCGATATTCAAAATGTGAGCTAATGTAATATGGCTGAGGGTGGAGAAGGTTTTGACGAGGTCGAGATGGAAATCCTCGGTAAGTACAAAGACGTGAGTGATGAGCGACTAGAAAAGAGGCTCGTCTATTTCGAAAAGTTAATCGAAGACATAGACGATGAGCACACTGAAGACGACATGCCGGAAGACGTTCGTGTTAATTACGACGACTATCAAGACCACGCGAAAAAGATAAGGAGTGAGCAAGACGCGAGACGAGATTGGCAAAAAGAGACGTCATTTATTGACACTGACGATGGTAAGACGGTGACAATAAGGGGAACTAACACAGAAGTCCCCGCGGTGGAGTTTGTTGAACAGGAGTCATATGGTGACGTCGATGACACAAGCTACAGTATAGCTCTTGAAGTAAGGTCAGACGATCTTTATAGAAGATTGGACGAGCTAAACGCAACCGACAAAGAGATAGCGAGAAATCAATTAGGAAGAATCACGGCGATAGGTAAGAAAATACGTAAGTTGTATAAAAAAAGACTCGGTCCCGACGACGCGTCAAGGGAAATAGTCAACAGATCGTATGTGACGGACTCAGGGTCTATTCTTTTCAAACCGATAAACAAAGATGGTGAGCGTGGGAGTCCTAAACTAATTCTAAAACCTGGGAAAAAAGGTTTGATCTACAGTAAAGACGCGAGTAGTAAAAATGCGATTGAGCAGTTCAAAAAGTTAGTTAGTCAAATCCCTGAGAATGCAGAAACAACAGCTGTCACAACAGAAGTAACCCCAGATGACTTCCCAGTGATTGAAACAAGAGTGGATCACGATGACATACCTGGGCTATCACAAAACGAAAACCGCGAGCTGAATGGTGCGCTTAACCCAAGCGATAGTGTGTTGCGTGAGTCGAGAATAGGTGACGATGGCGCACTTCAAGCGCAGGCAGACCACTTTCAAGAAACGATAGATGAAACGAGTGGGAGATTGGCAGAGCTTAACAGAAAAGCTGATCAAATTGGTCTCACACCTGACGAAGAGCGGGAGTACGCTAGCTTGTTTGAAAGAGAGTCAGGACTTGAGCAAGCCAGAGATAGAACCCTAGAACAGCGCAAGCTTGAAGAAGTTAGAGAGCAGCAAGAAGTCGACATTGACAGGTTTCAGAGATTCAAAGAATGGGCTAAAGAGAATATGGTTGGGTTGAGCGCTGTGGCAATTTCAGTGGCTGGGATTATAGCAACTATTATTATCGCTGGGAGGTCTGCTGTTATGAAAGGCGCTGTGGCCACGAGGTCATTCGCACAGGCTGTTAAGAACGCGATAATGAAGATGGGTCCATGGGCTGTTGGGCTGGCTAACTTAGTTTACAATGCGTTGACGTTGGGTGCAAAGGGTCTCGCATGGTTGGCTCAAAATCTATGGGTACTCGCGGTGGTACTTGCGTGGTTTGCTTATGATTATTACAAGCTAAAACGGTAGTCTCAGCTTCGAGGGTCTCAGCTTCGAAGATGATAAAACATATGTAAAGTATATGAACGTCACGTCAGCAGAGTTGAGTCCTGGTTTTAGACGAGCAACCATGGGTGTCATAAAAGGGGTGAGAACGCAACACGTAATCACGTTGAACCCTAATAAAGTCAGTCCTGGTGAGGAACTTTACATTGATATACCAAAGCTCAAGGTTAGCAGCTGTTTGGTGCCTGGGTCGTTGGGTCTAGTGTTCGACTTTAAGAATGCGAACGCCAAAAGCTGGTTCTTGAATAACGTTAGCAAGTTGTTGGTTGAGAAACTTGTTGTGAGACTAGCTGGGGAGGCTGTGTACGACAACAGTGGGGAAAATTACACTAGTGTTTATCGCGACCTTTGGGAAAGCATCACTGTGCGAAATCAAATGATTGACTATGGTATTGGTGGTGAGAACTTGAGAAAGCTAATTTCTAAGGATGACAGTGGCGCGACGAGTGGAGACGTTGTTAAGGTTAGTGACGCGCTAATGTTTGGTGTGATTGGGACGAAGCAGCGGATTAAGCTTGGTAAGATTATGAATGACCACGGGTTGTACGCTCCTTTTAGCATGAACAACAACTTGCAGTATGTGATCACACTTCCGAAGGCCACAGACATCATGGTGGCGCAATCCGGTAGCGCTGTGGGTGGATACACTCTGGAGAACCTTGAGCTCGAGTATGAAACGATTGATAACCAGGAGCTTGCTGATGAAATAACGTCAGGCTATGCAAGTGGTCGTAGTTTGTCATACGAACACGTTACATTGATGAAAACCACTGAATGGGATAAGGGCACAACCATTGTGAACGAAAAACATTAATCTTCCAAGAAAAAGCATGAAGGCGATTGTGTTGCTATTCACGAATAAGGTGCGAACAGACAGTGAGGAGTTTCTTTACCCAAATATCGAGAGTGTTAGAATCACAATTGAAGGTGTGCCAAATAGTGTGCACTCACAAGGCATCCCAAAGTCGAAGTTCTACGCAGAAGCGAAACGATTGTTTGGGTTGGGTGAAGAACACGCTCAGTTCATGACCATACAGAAATTCTACAAAAGCAGTTTTGCGTTAGTCATCGACTTGAGGAGCGTTCAAGATAATTACAACGTCGCCACTGGTAAAAAAATTGTGAACACACAATCCGGCGTGCTTCTTGAGATCACTAAGAAAGCGACGACTGCGAACGTTATGTGCAGGGTGTTTGTGATGAGTGATGGGTTGGTCAACTTCATGAACAATGGGTTGCAATCAATCCAGTATTAAATCAAACGTAATTTAATGGAAACCCCGTTTAATATGTTAATTGTTGGGATGACAGCTTGTGGTAAGACACATTACTTGCTGGAAACATTGGAGTCTGAGTATCGCGGTAAGTTTGACTACATTGTGTTGATTTGCCCTACTTTCGAGTGGAACAAAGCGTATCAAGATTGGAAATATGTGTGTGACCCCGATGTGTTAGCGATAGACTGTGCACAAGACAGTGTTGACGCTGTTCTCAAGTGTGTGACTAACGTTTTTAAAGGTACTAACACTCTGATTGTGTTGGACGACTGTGCGAGTGGACAGGACGTTAAGAATAGGACTAGTCAATTGGTCAACTTAGCTTTTAGTGCGCGACATTTTATGTTAAGCGTTATTGTCATCACACAACAACTGACGTCGATCGCAAAACCGTATAGAGAAAACATTAGTAAGCTCGTTTGCTTTTACTGTCCGAGCAGAAGTGATATGAAGGTTGTTATCGACGATTACCTTGGAAACATTAGCAGAGAAAAATCGTCGGCGATTGTGACCGCATTAAAAAATAACAAGTACGCTAGACTCGAAATCTCACTGCGCTATCCATACAGTCACGAAGTCGTTATTCCGCAATAAAATATAGGTATAAGTAGTAACGTGATGGTGAAACGCAAAAGCGATGAAGATCCTACAATTGAGGAACTAGTTGAGGAGACCGCTGACACTTCGACTGTGGAAGACAACATTGACGTTAGGAGATCTGAACTAATTAGACTGTCTGGCGATGGTGTGGTGAGCCAATCTGAGGCGTATATTAAAAAAGCGTCCGCAAAAGGTTATCGACAAGATATGGCGTCAATATGAGTTGAAGAGAATGGAAATCGCAAACGCTTTTCTCACCGATTTGCTAATCAGCAAATTCGCCAGCTTACTAGATGGGTTGAACGCTATCGAGAACCCTGAGGAACTAAATGACGAGTTGCAAAAAGACCCGTTACTAAAGAAAGACGTCGAGAGCATTGTCGCGGTTATGACGCCGAGCGTGCCTTTCTTGGGTTTGTTGTCAGGAGGGATCACAACGTTGAAATGTGTGTACGATCACCGTTTTAAAAGTAAGGCGACAAACGCTGAAAATAGTGAACAAACGGACTAATCTATTATTAACAGGTGGTAGTTTTATCACGCGTGAGACACTTCTACGACACATAAATTTGTGAAAATGTGATTTGACAAATTTGTGAAAATGTTGAAACGACACTCTCTATTTTTTAAATGTGATTTGACAAATTTATGAAAATGTCGAGATGGCGCTCTCTATTTTTAAATGTGATTCGACAAATTTGTGAAAATGTTGAAACGACACTCTCTATTTTTTAATATGTGAGACCGCTCGCACCACATTTTTTTTAACACGCGAAAATGTTGAAATGACACTTTCTATTTTTTCCTAAATGTAATTTGCGAGAATTTTGAAACGACACTCTCTATTTTAAAATATGACTGAAATAACACTAAATTTAGTGAAAATTGTGATTTGGTATAAATTTGGTGTTGTTTCGCTAGTCTCGCATGTGTTTGACACCAATTGAGTAGAAAACGGGAGGGGTGTTTAGCTCGATTAACGATTGCTGTAGTAGTATAGAGAACAGGGTTGTGGGCTTATTCGATGTTTTCCGATGTTTTCCGTAAACGTAGATTTACCGAAACGACACTAAATTTTGTCGAATCGTGATTTGTTATAAATTTGGTGACGTTTTGGTATTTATACTCACGGCTGACATCGATTGAGCCCGCAGCCCTGTTCTCTATACTACTTATGTTAATAACATATATATATATATATATATATATATATATATATATATATATATTTATATATATATATATATATATATATATATATATATAGTTTATTAACTTTTAATGCTGAGTCGCTACTCGGAGTTTCACGCTTACGCGATCTTCAGGCAACTAACAGATTACAAGGTCTACTGTTATTATATTACATTGGTTGATTACGTCATTAGTTTAGTTGGTGTTTCGTTACATGTCTGCACTTCGCAAAGAATTCAGTTCGTTTATTTAGAAAGTGTTTATTTCTTGCTTTCATCAACAAGAGCTTTTCTTCTAAGCACAAATTGACGACGGCCTGGCTGCACTTAAAACTACATCAGGAAGATTGGCCGACAAAGCAAGGAAGGATGTAACGAGCTTTTTCGAAACTCTTGGACTAAAGATAACTGCGACAGCCAACCAGAAGACCGTGAACTTTCTCGACGTAACTTTTGACCTAACAAACGGTACTTACAAACCTTACCGAAAACCTAATGACGAACCACTTTACATCAACCGTCTATCAAACCACCCACCATGTATCATCCGACAATTACCAGCATCGATTAACAAACGAATCAACAAACTATCATGCGACCAGGAAACGTTTAACACAGCTGCACCACTATACAATGACGCCCTTAAACAAAGCAACTTCGACACAAACCTAACATACGAACCAACCAACGAAACAAACGAGAACAGAAATAACTCACACAGACGAAACAGACGACGCAACGTGATATGGTATAACCCGCCTTACAGCAAAAACGTCAGGACAAACGTAGCACGAGAATTTTTACAACTCATTGACAAACACTTCCCACTATTGCACAGAAAACATGAAAAGCTTCATTCGCAAACACAACAACCGCACACTGACAAAAAACGCCACAATACGCACAAACATGAACAACGAATCACGCACATGCAACTGCCAACGACCAACCGAGTGCCCAATCCCTGGAAATTGTTTAGCAAAGAGCGTAGTCTACCAGGCTGAAGCAGGGCGCTATAAAACACGGGCGTGGAAACGGCCTATAAGCGCGTGATCCATGTGTGATGCGGAGGACTGGCGCGAGCGTGCTGTAGAAGAAAACAATTATAAACAATGGCCGAAAAATATATACGAGTGCCCGAAAAATATGGCAATACTAAGGTAGTGTGTTAACAAAATCAATGTTTTCTTGAAGTTAACAATACGAAGCTTTCTTCAACTTTAGATTTACCTCGTTACCTTTTCAATAAATCTGCTTGGAAAGCTAAAATTTCAATGGTTGATCGCTGTTCTTTTCAAAATTCAGGACGTTTTATCAAGCATTGACGCTTTGAATTGACGATTACTACTCCACTAGGTAACCAAAAGTTAATTTGACCACATCAAACGCTTGGTAATTTTATAAGCTTTACAATGTATACTGTGAGGAGACCGGCTTTTACCGGCTTTTTTATATTTTGTGTTTTCGTTGATCCGAGATCGATCTAACTCACTAGTGTGAACGGCCCCGTAGTCAGAAACACTGGAACCGCGGAAAAATTATATTTTCTTTCTTTTCTTCTTCCCTAGTACTTAAATGAGTAGTATAGAAAGTGGGGCTACCAGCACAGTTTTCAATTTTTCGTGCTTCGCAACTAAAATTGAAAACTGTGCTGTTACCACACACTTTCGAGACTACTAGAACGATACGAAATAAATTTCGTTAAATGAAACAAAAATAAGTTATACTCTAAAACCGTCACGCGTTTCCAGAAATAGTTTTTCAAGTATTAGTACGTAGAGACCGCAACTCTCTTTTACGACTGGTCATCCTTTTCCCGAGTACAGTATGTTTAAACCTCTCGTCTAGTTCCTTACGTTCTAAGCTACTCTTAGCGAAGAGTTGTCGTTTGAGCTCTCTTACCTGGTAGATAAATGATAACTCTTTGTTGAGTCTCGTTATCTTTTCCTCCACTGATTTCCCACGTTCCACGCTACTCTCCAGGGTTACAGTGCTCATTACTTTGTGTGAGCGCTGGAGCCATGGAGAGTAGTGTAGAACACGGCGATACAAGGATGGTTTTCAAAAAGTCAGATACGTTTGAAATCTACACAATTTGGAAAAGTGGCTTGGTACCCTCGTGTTCTTTATGAGTGATTCAACCAAAATTTAATTCACTTAAATACTGTAAAATGAGTGTGTAACTTGCTATGGGTGTGGTGGCTCGCGGGGTTAAGCGTTGTGCTGCGGCACACTCACTAAGGGCGTTCGAATCGTGAGTTGGACTTCTTTTCCTAGTCCATTACACTTATCCGTGCGAGTGACACAGCTGTGTCGTTTGTTACGCAATCCGGAAAAAGTGACACAGCTGTGTCGTTTGTTACGCAATCTAAGACAATGTATCCGGAAAAAGTGACACAGCTGTGTCGTTTGTCACACATTCCGTCTTGACGAGTAATAGTGGGGAATCCCTAAAAGAACATAGTAGTGTGATATGTCGTCTTCGACTCGCTTCCGTTAATATTGTAATTAGATAGCACTGTCTCCTTCATTCGGGGTTCCCCCTCGGGGATTTCCCCTCTAGCCATATGACTGAGTACGTGTTTACTAGTTGTTAGTCCACCCGATAACAACCCTAAACAAGGGAGGTAGGGGGATACGTATGATATAAACTTCTCTACGTCTCTTTTAAGTAGCTGGTCAGTAATCAACTCTTTTTCAAGCTTTTCAGGTGATTCAATAGCGTTGAACCCTCCTAACGCGTGGGCGAACTTGCTTATTAAAAGGTCACAGAGAAACACGTTCGCTTTCTCCATTCTTTTTACCTCCCATTCTTCGTAGATCTTGTTGATAACTTTATCTGAGGCCTTTTTGAGATAAGCGATGGATTTGTCTATCTCACCGTCCTCTGAGAGTCTTCTTAGTTCGTCTCGTTTCTTGTCTACATCAGTTTGAGGAGTGTCGTCAACTTGTGGTGTATCGATTTGTGGCTCATCGATCACTTCCTGTTCTGCTTCTCGTATGTCTTCAATTAGTTCATCAATTGTATCAGTATTTTTTGTCTTACGTTTTGGCATGTCCTATACTATACGACGTGTTTTGTTTTTGCGGAATAACTATTTCGTACGAGTACGGGTGTCTTAGAAGTATCTCCAATCTTGCGTACTCGTTGTCTTTCAACTGTTTTACTATTTTCTGAATTTCCACTTTATCGACTCCATTGAGATAATCGTCTACGATAATTTTCATATCATTTCTGTTAGGGTTGTAGAATGTTACTAACTTTGATATGTTCTCACGATATGGTTTACTAATTGAGGTTAGTTGTTGTGTTACGACTATTGTGGATAGGTTGTAGTGTCTAGCGCTAAAGGCTAGTTTAACTAGTTCGCTTGTTCTGTTTTTGACGTCCTGCCCACCAGCGCAATCGTCTAGTATTATCAATGAATTGGTGCCTTTGTAAATACCAGTCACATATTTAAGAAATACGTCGACCTTGTCTTGCTCACACTGAATAGCGATAAAGTTTGGGTCTCTCAAGTATTTCCACTCTATGTACGTTTTATTCCATTCAAATGTTGGACATATAAGAATGATGTAATCGAAGTGATTCATGTGTTCTTTCTCTATCATATCCAGTAGGTAGTGTGTTTTCCACAGGCTGTCATACCAACAATTAGCATGTTAAAAGGCGTTTTCATATAGAATACTATATGTTTTAGTATTGGATTGACTGTAGATCGTTGTTGATAAGGTTTACGAGTCCGTCGGAGAGTATGAATATTCTACACATGACGTTCGCTGTTGTGGCTTTTTTAATGATTTCCATCAGTATTCCTGACTGAGTATTCACGATCTTTTTTCCAGTGGCTACTTTCGCGTTATCTTCGATAGATCTAAGGTCAACAACCAAAGCGAAACCGTCTTTGTAAAACTTTTGGACAGTCATATGCTGGTCACAGTCTAGTTTTCGTCCAAATAGTCGTTTCGCTTCTACCCATAGTCTTGATTTTGGTATTCCTTGACTGTATACCATATTTGGCACGCCTTCAATAGTAAGTTTGACTGACTCTATATTTGGGTAGACGAACTCCTCGCTGTCATTTCTTGTCTTATTTGTGAAGAGTAGAACGATAGCTTTCATTGACTTTCTTGGTAGGTTAATGTTTTCGTTCACAAGTGTGATTCCTTTATCCCACTCCACAGTCTTCATTAGCGTGACGTGCTCGTATGATAGAGATCTACCGGATGCGTATAGAGACGATACTTCATCAGCGATCTCTTGACTCTCGATAGTTTCGTACTCCAATTCGAGGTTCTCCAACGTATAACCAATAACAGCTGATCCAGATTGAGCCACCATAATATCAGTTGCTTTGGGGAGTGTGATTATGTACCTGAGATTATTGTTCATATTATACGGTGCGTATAAACCGTGATCTTCTAGAATCTTGTCAAGTTGAATCTTTTGTTTGGTGCCATGAATAGAGAACATCAGACCATCGCTAACTTTGTGTACGTTTCCACTGGCCGCGCCGCTGTCGTCCTTCGAGATTAACTTTCGAAGGTTCTCGTTTGCTAGGCCGTATTCGATCATAGCCGTTCGCTCTGTTTTAGGTCTCCATAAATCTCTGTACGTACCGATAACACTCTCACCACAGTTGTCGTACACAGTCTCACCTGCTAATTTTATAACCAGTTTTTCAGAGAGTAGTCTTGAGAGGTTATTAAGAAACCATGATTTCAAGTTCGCATTTTTGAAGTCGAATAGGAGATGGAAACTGGAGGGTACCAAACAAGTGTTACCCTTTGTCCTTGGGATATCAATGTATAACTCCTCCTCTGGATTGGCTTTGTTAGGGTTCAGTGTCACAACGTGACGGGTTCTTGTACCTTTGATAGCAGATATTTCACGACGTCTATATCCAGGAAGCAACTCTTTTTCACTAGTGTTCATACTATATATTATAACACATGTTTTATTTCCTCTGTTTGTACTGATCGTAGACGAACCAAGCTAGTGCTATCGCTAGGATCCATAAATTAGACGCTAACCAAGATATGCCTGCAGCTCCCCACTTTAACGCAGTTGCCACCACGTTTAGCAGTCCAGACAGTAAAGGACCAGCCTTTGTAGCTAGGTTAGCTATAGCTTTTCCTAATTTTCCAAGTGTTTGGCCACCTTTGAAGACTACGCTTCTAGCGGATATTATAATCGTGGTGATGAAAGAGGCTATGGTTATTCCTAAAGCCGAAGCGCCTAACCAATTTTCTCTAAACCACTCCTTTATTTTTTGTAACCGAGTGATGTCCTCTTCTTGTCGCTCCCTAACATTCTCACGTTCCAATTGGTTTAAGGTTCGACCCTTAGCTATCTCGAGACCTGTCAATCTCTCGTACAATTCTGTCCTCTTTACGGAATTATATTCCTCTCTATTCATATCGTCTGCGGTCTTGTCAATAGCGTCCTGAAAATAGTCGGCTTGAACTGTTAGAAATTGTGGTCTAGTGTCTGGATCGATTGTATCACTTGAGTTTAGGACGCCTCGTAGATCACGATTCTCTTCTTCTGTTAACCCAAATACGTTATCGTAGTTCGCTTCTGTTCCAATTACTGGGAAGTCACTTGAAACTGTGGTGTCTTCTGTTCTATCGTCAGTTGTTGGGGTGTCTACATTTTCTGTTCTAACATCAGTTGAGGTGTTGGGGATTTGTTCGACCAACTGCTTAAACTGTTCAATCGCACTCTTACTATTTTTGTCTGTACTGTAGATTAAACCATTTTTTCCAGGTTTTAGTATTAGTTTAGGTTTCAAATATTTACCGTCTTCTCCTACCGGTTTGAAAAGAATAGAATCTGAGGGTGTCACATATGACCTATTGACTATATTCCTTGACACGTCGTCATTACTGAGTCTTTTTTTGTACAATTTACGTATTTTTCTATCTATTAGATTGGTTCTTTTTATATCATTTTCTAAAATCTCTTTGTTGAGTGTTTTTAGCTTACCCAACCTTCTTTCGATTTCGCTAGCCTCTTCGAAAGCTAAATTGAAGCTCTCGTCGCGGACGTCACCATATGTCGCCGGTTCAGCAAATACTACTGCTGGAGCCTCAGTGGTGACATCGCTGCCTTTACTAGTGATTAACACTGTTTTCCCATATTTTCTACCTGTGAATGATGTCTCCGCATGTGTGATTCTGTCTTGTACTCTGAGTGATATGTCTCTCCTCTCTAGCTCTTGTTTCACCCTAGTGAATCTGTCACGTACACTACTATATTCTTGTGTTGTCCAGTTTTCCTCGAGTATAGTATTGAGTTGGTTGACTTCAATTTCTAACTGTTCGTCTGTATATTCCTTAAAATTGTCACGCTCTTTTTCTTCCTCACGATTTTTCATTTCAATGTCATCAAATCCTCCTTCAGCCATTATATACTACTCAATGTTTTGAATATCACTCTCTGGTATCCATGAATTGTGTTTACTATCGTAGCCAAGCCACTTAACCAAAACCATCTTTTTATCCTTAACCTTCTTTCTCTTTAGTATCTTCTCAACTTTATATACATCGTCTTTTTTATCAACAGCTGACAACTCTTCCTCGTAGAACTTACCAATGATGGGTTCCCCTTCATGGTCCTCTATCTCGCACACGGTAGGGTCACCGCGTATGACTTTTGTCACTTTGAATAGCTCCTCAGTGAAGTTAGCCTCATACCCTTTTGCGAATATGCTCTTGTACTTTGATATCCTGACAGTATCACCTACTTTAAACTTTGGTAGTGGGTAGTCACCGAAATGGTGTCCAAACAATGTCGTCCATACTTCGTTTTCGTTTTTCTTACTAACGTCTTTAGGTTTCATTAGAATAGTACTATGTTTGGTATTGTTGTAATTCTCAACGAGCTGATCTAAAACGTCAATCCACTTGTACGTTCCTTTACTGTAGAAGTACTTCCACATAGACGTCTTGAGTGTTTCTGTTAAACCGTTCCACGACTGCTGCCTTTTTATCAGAGTTCGTGCTGAAGTACTTCACATTGTGTTTATCCAATAGATCCTTCACACCAACGTTATAGAATTCCTTACCGTCGTCAAACTGAACCAGCTTTGGATACTCGCCAAATCTAACCTTAGCCTTCTCCAATAACTTTGAGACAGCCTTAGTCATGTTTTTCGTATCTTTCCTGTAGACAGGTATGGTAAACGCATACCTACTAAGGATCTCAGTGGCTGTTAGTATCCAGTAGTACCCGTTGTTCTTGTGCTTGTACTTACCCATATCGACCAAGTCCATCTGTATCTGCTCACCCAGATAGTCAACAAACGTTTGTCTAAACTTGTGTTTCTTAACAACTGGTTTGTACCTAGTGTATGTGTCTTGAGATTTTAGCCAGTCCTTTATCTTTACCCTACTAACGTTTAGACCGTCTTCTTGTGCCTTTTGGTACAGCCTCTCGGCGGATTGGTAACCAGTTGATGGGTTGTAGTAAATATCTCTTAGTTCTTGCTCTACGTCCATATACACTACGTGATGTGTAAATCTAACAACACCTCGCCAACGTTAATACTGTTATCGTCCTGATCTGTTATCTTGAACTTTAGTTGATTGATGATTCCTTTATTTATTGGGATTTTCGACCCAACACCAAAATGTTGTACAGAGCCCTTAAGTGTCTGTGTGCTAGTTATTGGCAGTACTGCGATACAACCACTTTTGCTACCATTAACTATGTTCTTAGACCTGTCCACAATATTAGATGTTACTTGTATGTATTTCAGTCCTCTGTTAACGTTCACAACGTTAGGACTGGTTTTTGTGGTGGTTATTGTAGTGTTTTCGTCAAACCCTAGAAGTTGTCCAAATCTAAACAGTTCTATTTGTTGATCAGTTGTTATAGTACACGTTGAGTCGTATCTGTTAGCCACTAGCTTGACGTCTCCTAACTCTTTCAAGTCGTCGGCAATCGTTTTAAAGGTGTGGTACCCAGGACTAAAAACGTGGTTGTTACTGTTATAAGTTATCTTACTGTTGACTGTGGTTACGTTAACGTAGTCCCAAAAGATGGTTGCCTTCTCCACTAGTAAGTGAGGGTCTGAGTTAGTTGCTATAGTTGACTCTGGTAGGTCTATAGTTTTCGTTGAACCACTAATCAATACTACCACTCTCATATAACGTACGGTATGTTATGATGGATGCGTTCAAAAGAAAGTATCCTTATGCTGACAAGAATAGGTTTTTTCTTGATGTTGACGACAACATGCATATACATATATTCTTCGTGACGAAAACTAATATTGGTGACGTTTCGATAGACTCAAGTAGGTTTAAGAGTAACCCGGAGTATACTAAGTATCTAACGATAAACAAACCAATGATAGTTAACCAAAAAGAGATAGCTAATGCCATACGCGTGGCTCAGCTGAATCTAGTTAAAAAGTACCCTCACGTCACTTTGAGTAAGTTTGAGTTCGATCCAACTGTCTCACAAGATGGTGAGGTTAATGGCGTTGACATATATTTTAGAAACAACGACATCATAAGCACTAACATAACTAGTGATACCTTCAAAAACGACAAGAGTATGTGGGTTTGGTTACACAACAACAAGTCTCCAAAAGGTCACGACGACAAGTTTCCAAAAATATGGCTATCTGGTGGAACTATCCAACCACTATCAAAAGGTCGCAAGAACCACTGGGGACTTTGGGATGGCTATCCAACGGAAAACGTGTTGAACTACCCAGTGAATAACTTTAGAGTCTTCGTTAATCAAAAGAACTACTTTCTCTCAAAGTTACCAATATTACAAATCACCACGTCAAAGACAAAGTCAAAGTGGGACGATAATGAGAGCTACTATAGGGTCGTGTTTGCAACGTATTGTGCGAGTTTCTGTTGTGGAGTGTCGTTACAACACTTGTCACCATCGCAAGAAGTTCACCCTGTTATCACGAGTGTAATGAGGTTTCATCTGTACTTTACTGTTAGAAGACTTCTCAGAAGGATGGAGGGTGGTGAGAGTATGAGATCGATAAGTAGAGAGTTTGACGCTGGAGAATTGTATGGTAAGACAGACAAGATTCCTAGAAAACATTACTACCAAGGTAAAGTCCTTGCTGATGGTACAACAGGTGAGGAGAGAGTCTTCACGATTAACGACGTTAAGAACGACTACAAACGATACGTTCCTCTGGTGTCGAATGGTTTCACCAACATTGGGAGACAATATCTAAATCAGTCCATAGAGGCCTTTGTTTACTCTACACTTGGTGCACAAGCGAGAACACGTGTGTCAGTCGTTGGTGATTCCGCAGGCAGTCTAGAGACCCAACAAGAGTTCCGAAAGTTGGTGGAGGATAGTGTTATAAACTACGACGTGTCAACGTGGATTCTCAATATGAACAAGTCGATTAGAGACACTAATGTTGTCCAAAATCTTGCGTTATCACCGTCTACGTGGTTAATGCCAAGTAACGTGGTAATCCTCAAGAACAAAATAGCTGGGTACAACAACCTATTGAAGACTGCTACACAGAGTATGAAGTTTGGGGTAAACAGTGGGTTAAACTACACGGAAACGACGGAGGTTAAGAAAGTACACCAAGAAGGTGGAGAGCATCTGGAGACACTTGATAAACCAAAGGTGACGCATCGTCTGACGACACCAAACGTGGCACGTCAGGAAGAGCATTTGGAGACACCAAAGGTGACACGTCAAGAGGTAACATCAGACAACACAGAGTTGTGGCTAGTCCTAGGGGTCTCGGCTGTGTCTGGCTATTTAGTGAGCAAATATGTGTTATAGCATAATGAGTCTAAGTTATGGATTTGAGGACAGAGACTACGAGAGTGACAAAATATTAAGAAGAGCGAAGAGACATCTAGACAGTGACCCTAAGTTAAGCGTTAGCGGTGGGAGGATGTTTGGGAATATAGATATGGCGTTCAGGGCACTCAAAAACGTAGCAGATCCAGAAGACGATTGGGATGCTATCAATAAAAAAGTGTTGGAGTCTGTATACTTATCGCAATACTTTAGAACGCAGTCCTATAACGTTCTATTTGATTTTAACGTCACAAACCATGCTGTGAGTACGGTGGAATACCACAGTGGAACAAATAAAGTGAAAACCATTAGAGATAAAACGAACATGTTAGTGCAATACGATCCAACGTATGGTCCTATTATTGGTGTTAACAATGGTCATAGCTTCCTATCCCCCGAGCTAACTCCAATTCCGTTTGAAGCTGGAGTGCATTTTAACTGTCCACGTATGCAATACTGTGACATATCCGTTTTTATGGTAGTGAGATTAGTCACGAGGGTTTCTACGATAGATTGGGAGGCAATTATCTCAAACGATGATGGATCGTGGGACAAATACATAGGATACAAAGGAGGAGAAAACGATAAATTATCATATGGTGGTGGCTCTCCAGCAAAGGAGTATACGTGTACAATCCCAAATAACATCGACATCACCAAGAGACATATGATATCAATACATTGGCGGATGGGTAACTCCTACGTTAAGGTGAACAACATAAGATCAACAGACTCAGACTTCACAGCTAATTACGAAGAGATAGGGTCTCCTTACGTAACGATCTTTGGAGTGCATCGACCAAAAATACCACTCGCACCCTACAAGTACCCGTCTTTGATAGAGTTCTACGGTGTGAGGATTGTCTCTGGTTACATAGCTAGCCGAGACATAATATTAGTTGGTAGAGATATGATGAAGGAATATGATGTGAGCTAAGATATATGAGGAAGAAGTCAGTTGTTGTTTTCAATCACATATCAAAGGATATATGTCAGAGGAAGAGGTGCTAGAGCTCAAACGCTTGTACGCGTACTACCACAAACTAGAAGCCTGTTACAAATGGAAATACAAGAGGTTGAAGAAAGTTAAACTATCGTTAAACATGACTAGCATAGGGTTAACGACAGTAGGGATTGTAGCTGGATCGATAACAGCTAACCCTCTAATCATTGCTTGTATTAGTGGTCCTGGTGTGATCATCCAAGGCTACTTGGCTAAATCCAATCTGACGAGTAGAGTGGAGCATTGCAAGTTTGCGCACACTAGCTACAAAAAGATATTGACACAACTAAGATCGTATCTTAGAGGTCTTCCTTACAATGAGTCAATGTTTCTCTCAGACGTTAAAGTGTTGGATGATAATGTGACTGACTTATGCCCACCAATTAATGGAATGGTGAAAAGGTACAATAAAATATACGAGACACAAGGGGGGTTCGACTCCGACCTCCTCTAAACATAGGTCTACACGTAAGAACCAGTGTCAGTCGACAAGTTCCAAGAGTAGGTGCTCAAAAGTATCACCAATTAGGAGTTTGTTCTGACGTAAAAATAAAACATGTGGTATATTATAGGTGATGAGTATCACTAAAATATTTAGAAATAACGACACGTCAGTCACTACTACAAAAGATGGAGATAATATTTGGTTCTACGGAAAAGAGGTAGCTGAAATCTTAGGATATAAAAGACCTTCCAAAGCGATACAACAACGTGTGAAAGATGATGAGAAAAGAAAGGTTCAAAATCTCAGGTCCCAAACTGGGACCCGAGATTTCGAGTGTCAAAATAGACAAATTCAGAATAGGCAAGTTTGGCAAATAAATGAGAGTGGTCTATATAGACTAATATTCTCGTCTAAACTAGAGTCGGCAGAAAACTTTAGAAAATGGGTATTCTCAGAAGTTCTACCATCTATAAGAAAAACAGGTGTTTACACGCAGTATAACCAACTGTCAATCATGAATGAGACAGACTTGCATTATGATATAGTTAAATATATTAGAGAGTACCATCCAACAATAGTCATCCCAGGGTTGGGAGAGTATCAAGACACATCTAGTAAAAGAATAGATGGATGGAAGAAAGGTTACAGTGGTGGGCAACCAGATTTGATAGTTCCGCAACTACATAAGAGATACAACGGTTTTGCTATAGAGTTCAAAACACCGAAAGGTAACGGGGTTATTAGAAATAACCAGATGAGGGTATTAAGGAGACTAAGATCACAAGGGTACAACACACTACTATCCTCAGACCAACATGAGAATGGTGAGATAATACATTTCATAGAGACATATATGAGAGACTCCAGAGTCCTGTGTGAGTACTGCAATAGGAGATTTAAGAGTCAAACCACACTGTCTAATCACCAAAGATACTTTCATCGAATACTCTATCTATGAGATAATCTGTGAAATGACTGTGAGGTCATCTGTAACAAGACACCACGTATAGTATAGATGACTGACAGCGAGTCTGTACCTATTATAACGTCGACAACAAAGGTCAAAGACCCTAAGAGAGTAGAGGCAGGCAAACGCTTGGCTGCTATATCTAAAGCAGCCAAAGAGAGGAAGATGAGAGAGAGAGTGACAAGTGAGGACGATAGTTTTAACTACGGATACATCATAGGTACTATAGGAGTGGTAATAGCCGCTAGCTCACTGTATTACACGATGAGGCAAGACAAACAAGTAGTGGAGCCTAAGACCGTTGTTATAAAACCATCACGTAAACTCGACAGCCTCGATTAAAACATATCGTATAATATATGGCATCAATAGACAGAAAAGAACTGATGAACGAGCTATACGACGCAGCCCTTGTGACTGCTGGAGCCGTAGCCGTATCCATGGCATCAAATAAAGTACTAAAAGAACCGTTAGGCACTCCTGAATCAGTGAAGGGCACCCTCAAGTTAGCGACTGCTGTAGGCGTTTCAACGCTACTCGTTAAGTGGGCGCAAAGCAAGAAATACTTACCTATTGACCCGTTCTCAAAATAATCTAACGTAATACATAATGGCTAGTGTGATAGCAGGTGGTTTATTCAACGCTATAGCATTCGCAGGAGCTGGATTTATATTCAGCAAGCTAAACCACACCGGCTACGAGACAGAGATAAAGAGACACAACAAAGCATTGGAAAGTCTTGCAAGAGCGAAAGAAAAGTTCTACGAGAACGAGATTCGTCAGAGAGACAAAGTCCAGGAATTAAGACAACAGTTGTCAGATGCTAACGCAGACATAAACGACACGAACCACGCTCTGGATCAACTAAGACAAGTACTGACGATACAGTATGATGGGAAGACATTTAGCAAAGAGCCTGAGTTGTCAGACTATTACAAACCCTCGGACGAGATGAAAGAATACCAAACGGTATTCGTTGGAGTTGTTGGACTACCTTTAGGTTACTTAATATATAGAGTGTTATAGAAATGAGCACTAAAACTTTGAAGGAGATGGCTATGGAATTTGATAAAAAGCGTAACTTGACAGAGACACTCTCTTACCAAACTCGTCAGATAGAGGAGTTGGAACAACTACTATCAGACGCTCTAAAACAGGTCACAACAATAAAGTGTGAGTGGGAGACACTAACCGACAACCACGAAGTTACTACACTATAGTCTAAAGATATATATAGTATACTAACTTAGATGGTTGACGAACGTACAATGAGAATGTTCTATGCTGGGTATACATTGGATGAGATTGAGACATCAAAAAGGTGGAGTGGTACTACATTAGGGTACACATTGGACGAGATCAAACATGTAATTAAGGACGCAACACCAAAAAAGTGGCACGACACCACATACTGTTACGAGTGTAGTAACCACAGAACCCAAATCGAAGATGGTGTATTTAGTTGTAACAAGTGTGGAGAGACTACCTACGGACGCGTGAGAAACTTTGTACCTAACATTTGGATGTACAAGAAATCGGCTCATAGTTATAGTAAGTGGTTAGAGAGAATGTTGACTGGACTAGTTAACGAGAGTGACATACCAACAGTTGTCAGTGATTTTATAGAGATAATATGGTCTCTTAAAAGAAACAAGTTGATTGTCAAGAATATATCGAAATATATTTTCTATGTCATAAGAATATGCTCTAGAAGAGGTATAGAGTTTAGAGGTAGTCTTAACGACCTCAAACTTGGTAAGGTCAAGGTGCGATTCGAGTATAACCTGTATAGTGTAGTATACAAGGATCTAGGTTGGGATGGGAGAGGAGATCCATACTACAATGAGTGGGTAAATAAAATATATAGTAATGTATAATGGCAAGACCAAAAATTTACAAAACCAAAGAAGAAGCTTTAATAGCAGCCAGAGCGCAAACCAAAGAGTGGATGAGAACTCATAAGTGGGTGTGTGAGACATGCGACCAGTCATACCACGTGACCTCTAAATATAAACACATCAAGACTAAAAAACATTTTAGGAACCTAAACAGCTAGTTCTGGACTATTTTGTAATGTCCATACGCATAGCTAGACACACCGTCTGGTAGTATATGTCGCTTGTCGTCAAAGCAACTTAAGGATATCTTATTTATCTCATAGCTTCCTAGTTGGTGGCTCTTGCTGCGAATAGTTTTAATTATGTGAGACATTTGCTCACCATTTGTCAGGACACTTTTATAGTTGTCATGCCTTATATTATTTCTAATGGTACTCTTCTTGATACCTTTAGCAGTCTTCCCACCTTTTCCGTCCTCTTTTATGTAGCTATACATTTTCGACCTTAAACCAACGAACTCAACGATTGGGACTCCTAATGTCTCATCCTTCATTTTACCAATAACCTTCTTGTTGGTTAGGTCGAAGTAAGGAGATAACTTATCATATCCACTAAAGTCGAACATTTCTTTGTTAGCGTACATGTCTTTGTACACATCCTCCGTCTCAATCTCATACATTAGGCTATCCGTGTCTGTGAATAGTAGTTTGGCTTTGTTGCCATACTCCTTTTTGATGTTATTGTAGTGGAAGTCGTACATCAATGTCTTTGATAAGTCTAGAATACACATACCTACGTATGCTGGTCTATTTAGAGTTAGTGTCTCTTTGATCTTGCGAACTGCTACCAAGTTATTGTCAAATATCTTACTGCTCACAAAGGTTGGTTTTGACGTTAGTTTCTTCAGTTTTTCCTTGTCTGTTACTAACTCCACGTTCACACGCTTTCGTAGATTCTCCATAGTCTTTCCGAATACACTATTATTCATGAGCTTGAAGAAATCCTTCTCAAAGTCGTTCTTCGCTTGGGTCCTCTTGTCTGTATTAAAGTCGATATATTGTTTGAGCCATGGTGACTGATCGAATTGAAGTACTCTACGAACCTTCTTAACCTTCATTCCCAAACTCTTGTATAATTGTAGGTTTCTATAATGAACGACGTACTTACTCTTATCGTTTAGGTTAGGTATAAGTTTTGCAACCTCTCCTACAGATATCTTAAACTTATTTTGGATTGTCTTACAATAGTTTGACAACATATCACTACTTACTTTCATCCTCTCAGGGGCTAAAGGATAGTCGTTGTGAAGATCGTGCAACTCCTCTGGATACTCTAAATCAACCTCGAGTATCAAACCTTTGTCTGATTCGTTGTTATATTTGTCTAGATTGTTGATGTCAAAACCCTCGACCCACTCAAATCCACCAGTTGGTAGATACTGACACATAGCCCAACCGTAAAGGTTATTCGCATCTAGGTATACGATGTGTTTCGATGGTTTACTACTATCATACCCTTTCATGTATTTGTTATTAGCTTCTCCATGTCTATGTGTTATGCAGGAGACACCACCCCGCATTCCTTTCTCGATAAACTGAAACATATCAATGTTAGTCATCAACTTTAGTTCCACTCCTGTCATCTTTAGAGCAGCGTCCCACGATAGTCCAGGTGATGTGAAGTAATGACAAGGATCTAACTGGTAGTGCTGTTTACACGTTCTTCTAAAGTTCTCGAACACGTCAGCCAGTAGTAACACGTCAGACTTTAGGTATAGGTCGTGGTACTCACCCATATTCTCCACACCCATTGTCTTCCACACTTCTTGAGCGTGCTCGTAGTCTGTGTCTGACACATGCTCGTCGTTTAGGATGCTGTAGAAACTCTCCTTTGATGGCAACTCAAGTTCGTTAAACTTATCGAAACTATCCATATAGTCATATGGGTACACACCTTTTCGCGACACCAACTCTAGCTCCTCGCCTTGAAATAGTTCAGACGTATACTTGAGACATTCCTTTGGTAGGTTGTTCACCAGGTTCGCTAGACTAGAGCTCATGAATTGGAAACTATCTAGAAACACTAGATGTTTACCTAACATGAATGCCATATATTTCTCCATATTATTTGGTATGACGTTGATTTTCTGACCTATCTTGCCTATCTCTTGCATTATGAAGTGACTATCGTACCCTCTTAGATTATGGAATATGACAGGTATCTTATCAGTCAGTCTATAGTTCCTATTACATAACTGATGTGCCGAACCTCTATACTTACCAGTGACATGACAATGATCTCTAACTCTCACTTGTCCCCTTTTGTATTCTCTATCACAAATATGACATTTAGTCGCTACCTTGAAGTTAACCTTGTCAGCTATGGTCATCACCATGTCCTTATTAAAATGCTCCTTTCTGACTTTCTTGCAGTATTTAACCTCCTCTAGCATCTTTTTCATGAACTTCCTAACTGTGTTCTTACCTCGAAACATCTCTACTGGTTTACTATATTTATCATCGTAACAGCATACTACTTTGTACCCATACCCACAGTCCGTGTGTCTTTGGTACTCACTAGTGTACGATCCTGTAAGTGGTGTCACGTTGTCGACCTTCTCTGTGATAGCCTCGAAGTCTGCGTATATCACGAATGGTACCTCTAATTGTTTGTGATAATTTACGTACTCAAGAGTACTGTCTTCTTCATCTGGCATCTTGATCGCTTGCTTACCATTTACCACCATACAAACCTCCTTATGATTCTCTAGAATCTCATTGGTAGTAAAACAATGAAGACAGTACCTACAGAAATTCTTACGACACTTGTGATTAGACTGACCACACATAAACCTACCAAAGTCTTTGATGTACACGTAGTGTCGTTTAACACCATTCGTTATTAGCAGCAGGTCCATATGATCCTCACACTTCTCCTCAGAAACGTAGATAGGGAATGGCTGCTTGTCCTCATACCCAAACACGCTGATGCTAATATCATTCTGCCTCTCAATCTTTTTGTACTGTTTCGTATCCACTGGAAATCTCACTCCTTCATAATTGACAGAACCTACGTTCTTCTTGTGCTTCGACACTCTCTGCGGATTCTTTCCTACAGGACACTTGTGCAACACGTGACACCACATGAAACACTTGTCATCTTCATTCTTTATATTAATCAAACCTTTCGACGCGTTCCTCAACTCTTCCGGTAGCTCAATATAACTCGATCCTTTAAGAGGCTTATACACTACCACATTAATATAGTGATCGTTAACACTATCTACAACCCACCCAGACCCTTCTGACAACCACACAGCTATACGATTCACTATCTCCTCACTAGCTTGCTTCGTAGTCCCACTAATATCAACACTATTAGTCACTGTTTTGACCACACTATTGAAGAAGGCTGTCTTAAACATAGACTCTCCATCACCAATTTGTTTCTCTAGAGTCACTTTCAATGTCTCAGAAAACTTTAAACCTTTCAGTTTCTCTAACTCTTTCTGTAAAGTTGAGCCCACTACTCCTCTAGTCTTGACTAGTTGTTTTAGTGAATCCTTATTGTCGATCACCTTAACACTATACGACTTGGTGTACCCTTTTAGAGCAACTCTCCTTTGCACTACAGTAGGACGTTTCACCTTAGCAATAAGACTAGTGATTCTCTTGTACTCTTTGTCTGAGGCCTCCTGACTTAGTCGTGACCTCCTCACATATCGCCTAAGATCACGTCTAGCCTTTCGAACTTCTCTGACCTCCCTAACTCTGGTGACTCTACTAATAACGTTCTCTCTAGATCCTCTCCTAATAAGATCCATCCACTTATACCCCAATGCTTTAGCATCAGCTAGATAGTCAGACATCCTCTCTAGAAAACTCATCTTAATATTCGGTATAACTAAATTACCAGAACCTATAGCAGGACCACGTGCACCACCACTCGATAGTGTACCACTACGAGCGACATTACCACCCATAATAGGGTTACGCTTACGTTCAGACTTTTTCATACGAGTCGTTTTATTATTTAATATAGCTAAGTCCTTAGACCTTTTTGAATCATGAGCCCCACTCAACTCATGACTCGAAATAAATCCCATATCAGGATCATGTGTAATATTGCTTGACATAGTCTTGTTACGAGCGACATCCTCACCCACAGCAGCCCCACGTATAGACACCTCACTCTGTAGCCTACTAGCTGACACATGTCTAATAGACTCCAAACCATGCGACATATTGTCTATTAGTAGTCTCGAAAGTGGTGGTAACAGCACACTTTCTCCATTTGAATGTCTCAACTTCTCTGGGGAACTAGGCACTTTTTCAGTTTTTGGATTCCACATATTTGCTCGAAAATTATATGTGGAATCCAAAAACTGAAAAAGTGCCTAGTTCCCCAGAGAAAAAAGTTGAGACATGAAAAATGGAAAAGTGTGCTGGTAGCCCCACTTTCTATACTACTTAAATGGTGTTTTGAATACACCAATCTCTTTCCCAAGTTATCAGCTTTCGAAAGGATGCTGTGAGAAAACCGGCTTTTTTAACATTTTCTATTTTTAAAGCCTTGTTTTCGACCCGTTCGTAGACAAAAACAATGCCATTAGGAACCGCGGAAAAATTAGGTTTTTCTTGTTTTTTTCTGCACTAGGTACTTAAAGTTTATTTTGAATACACCAATCTCTTGCCCAAGTGATCAGCTTTCGAGTGGATACTATGAAAAAACCGGCTTTTTTGATATTTTCTATTTTTAAAACAATACCTTGTGCAGTTGTACAATCGAAAGACTCGAAATAGACAAGATTTGGAACCGTGGGTCGAAAACCATACACAAAATATAAAAAAAGCCGGTTTTCTCACAGTATCCACTCGAAAGCTGATCACTTGGGCAAGAAATTGATGTATTCAAAATAGATTTTAAGTACCTAGTGCAGAAAAAAACAAGAAAAATCTAATTTTTCCGCGGTTCCTATTACATTTACAACAGACAACAGTACAACTGCACAAGATTTTGTCTACGAACTGGTCGAAAACAAGGCTTTAAAAATACAAAATATCAAAAAAGCCGGTTTTCTCACAGTATCCACTCGAAAGCTGATCACTTGGGCAAGAGATTGGTGTATTCAAAATAAACTTTAAGTACCTAGTGCAGAAAAAAACAAGAAAAACCTAATTTTTCCGCGGTTGCTAATGGCATTGTTTTTGTCTACGAACGGGTCCAAAACAAGGCTTTAAAAATAGAAAATGTTAAAAAAGCCGGTTTTCTCACAGCATCCTTTCGAAAGCTGATAACTTGGGAAAGAGATTGGTGTATTCAAAACACCATTTAAGTACTAGGGAGGAAGAAAAGAAAGAAAATATAATTTTTCCGCAGTTCCAGTGTTTCTGACTACGGGGCCGTTCACACTAGTGAGTTAGATCGATCTCGGATCAACGAAAACACAAAATATAAAAAAGCCGGTAAAAGCCGGTCTCCTCACAGTATACATTGTAAAGCTTATAAAATTACCAAGCGTTTGATGTGGTCAAATTAACTTTTGGTTACCTAGTGGAGTAGTAATCGTCAATTCAAAGCGTCAATGCTTGATAAAACGTCCTGAATTTTGAAAAGAACAGCGATCAACCATTGAAATTTTAGCTTTCCAAGCAGATTTATTGAAAAGGTAACGAGGTAAATCTAAAGTTGAAGAAAGCTTCGTATTGTTAACTTCAAGAAAACATTGATTTTGTTAACACACTACCTTAGTATTGCCATATTTTTCGGGCACTCGTATATATTTTTCGGCCATTGTTTATAATTTTTTTCTTCTACAGCACGCTCGCGCCAGTCCTCCGCATCACACATGGATCACACGCTTATAGGCCGTTTCCACGCCCGTGTTTTATAGCGCCCTGGCTGAAGTTACGACGAGCGACAATGGAGAAATAAAGAAATACCTTGGAATAACGGCTAACAACTTCAAAGAAAGATACCGCAATCACGTGAAATCTTTTCGACACGCAAAATATGCCTATGACACTGAGCTATCCAAGCACATTTGGAAGCTTAAGGAGGGAAATCACGAATACGAGATCAAGTGGTCCATTGTCAAGCATGTTGCGGCGTACAAAGTCGGTCAAAAACGATGCAATTTGTGCTTAGAAGAAAAGCTCTTGTTGATGAAAGCAAGAAATAAACACTTTCTAAATAAACGAACTGAATTCTTTGCGAAGTGCAGACATGTAACGAAACACCAACTAAACTAATGACGTAATCAACCAATGTAATATAATAACAGTAGACCTTGTAATCTGTTAGTTGCCTGAAGATCGCGTAAGCGTGAAACTCCGAGTAGCGACTCAGCATTAAAAGTTAATAAACTATACTTCGCTCTGCCTATAATGGTATTGAGCGCTCTTATACCTTACGCCAATCTAGTGATCTTTATATTACACGCTATTTTTGGTATATATATATATATATATATATATATATATATATATATATATATATATATATATATATATATAATATATATATATATATATATATATATATATATATATATATATATATATATATATATATATATATATATATATATATATATATATATATATATATATATATATATATATATATATATATATATATATATATATATATATATATATATATATATATATATATATAATATATATATATATATATATATAGTATATATATATATATATATATATATATATATATATATATATATATATATATATATATATATATATATATATATATATATATATATATATATATATATATATATAGTATATATTTAACAATTATACCATGAGCTCGAGTCGTATATGAGCTGATAACCGACGAGGCGCGAAGCGCCGAGTCGGCTATCAGCCATATACGACGAGAGCGAATGGTATAATTGTTTTATAATATAGACATCCACTATATAATAAGCCAAAAATTCATTAACAATTCCACAATAATTAAATACTAATGACATAAACAAATGACGTTTCCGCCATGGCGCTTCCGTCCTGCTACTTCCGTCATGCGTAGTGCAAATTATATTTATGTACATTCGTATTTATAAAAACGAACAGGGAATTGGACGTTCATCATTCGTGTGGACAAAAAGTACAAGCTTTGTGGACAAAAAGTACAAGCTTTGTGAAACTTAACCTGGCTGTGCAAAGATTTCCCAGTCGGACTCGTCTTCGACGTTGGCTAAACCGCCTTAGTGGTTTTTTGTTGACGGGATTGAACCTGCGACCTCCCGGTTCAACCACAGGTAGCCCAAGCTCATTATATGGCGTCTTTTAATATATTTTTTACTTTACTCTTTTTCTCTTTACTTTAAACTATTTTTAACTATTAACTATTAAAAGGTATATTTTTGCTTTTGTTTGTGATTTTGATGAGATTTTGCATGGCACCTCTCCGAAATCCTAAAGAAGAACGCTGAACGCTTGTCCTGCAGGCTACATGTAATTTTATAAATAACCGTCAGTTTATAAACAGTTTTAGTATCGCAAAAATTCCACAAAAATACAAACATTTTTTAACTTTTAACTGCATCTACCTGTTCTTTGTCATTTCCTTTATCTTTTGTTAAAGTTTGAAACCATTTTGTTCAGAATTGAAGTACTTGTACTCGTGGGAATAATCAACACGTTTTGAGACCTCTATATAAATAGGAAGGTAGGCAAGTCCGGCGCCGGAAATCACACACTCGGGTCACTTCAAGAGCGAATAAATCACAGACAAGCGATCCCACGACGATTTAAACGCCAATACACAACACCTCGATGTTTTCTCATTGTACTTAGCTAAATTTGAGTCTCGTTGTATTTTCTCTTTTCCCAAAAATTGCCGATATCAATCTCTATTTCATCACGGAGGCTGGCACAGATCAGAGCGGCCTTTTTCAAACTGCCGAGCGACAAATCATCCCCCATGGCGACCCGTGACGGGAAATTGTCACTGCAAAAATGTATACAACAAATCCACAACCCTCCCCACCCAAGTAGGTCGCGGCAGTTTGAAAAAGGTCCGCTCTGATCTGTGCCAGCATCGTAACGCTGGCCTCCGTGATGAAATAGAGATTGATATCGGCAATTTTTGGGAAAAGAGAAAATACAACGAGACTCAAATTTAGCTAAGTACAATGAGAAAACATCGAGGTGTTGTGTATTGGCGTTTAAATCGTCGTGGGATCGCTTGTCTGTGATTTATTCGCTCTTGAAGTGACCCGAGTGTGTGATTTCCGGCGCCGGACTTGCCTACCTTCCTATTTATATAGAGGTCTCAAAACGTGTTGATTATTCCCACGAGTACAAGTACTTCAATTCTGAACAAAATGGTTTCAAACTTTAACAAAAGATAAAGGAAATGACAAAGAACAGGTAGATGCAGTTAAAAGTTAAAAAATGTTTGTATTTTTGTGGAATTTTTGCAATACTAAAACTGTTTATAAACTGACGGTTATTTATAAAATTACATGTAGCCTGCAGTACAAGCGTTCAGCGTTCTTCTTTAGGATTTCGGAGAGGATGCCATGCAAAATCTCATCAAAATCACAAACAAAAGCAAAAATATACCTTTTAATAGTTAATAGTTAAAAATAGTTTAAAGTAAAGAGAAAAAGAGTAAAGTAAAAAATATATTAAAAGACGCCATATAATGAGCTTGGGCTACCTGTGATCTAACACTGAATTTGCTTCGGTAAAAGTAGGGTCGTCAATGATGGAAAATGGCTTGTTGTTGGGAGGATTTCTCAAGAATTTGTCAACTTTTTTATTGTAAATACGAGCCGTCAACTTGCCTAGCAGATGTATGAAACACCTTAAAGCAAGTGTTTATCTCTGCTTTTGTCATCCCTGTGATGTACAAACCGCCAGAAAAATTGGAAGAGGTAAACAAATTCAAAATTTAATGTAATTAATTTAATTT